>JASGXE010005420.1:0-31117 GCA_030068105.1 Sinentomon sp. SZTP_YWyxl
ATAATGATAAAAATCACACTGGAGGAAAATACTGTAAGGCTGAAAATCGGTGCACATGCTTGACCTCTGGTCGTCCACCTTTTGCCAATGAGAGAGCTCGGCTCGTCTGTTTTTCGTTATCATTTTTTAATTTAATTGCTTGCCTGACTGCTGGCTGCTTGAGTTTTCAAGGTTGGGTCAACAGCACCTGGCATCAGTACTGGGTGGTCCAGTTTTTTATCCGCAGCTTTTTCTGCTGGAGTTCTGCTGGTCATGAACACTGCAGGAAGTGGGCGGAAGCTTACGAGCTTGGTGTTAGCGGAAGCTTGTGCATTCTCAGGAATAGGTATAGGGCCGGAAAAACATGGGAGTCGAAGATGCGTTGCTTTCGACCTTCGGGGTCAACATGTCTCTCAAGAGATTAGTCGATGAACGCTGCAGCTTTGTTCCAGACATCCATACTTCCACGACGACTTGACCCGCATCGGACAACTGCCATACGGAACTATCGAAAGTTGGTAGCCGTAGCCGTGGGCAATTGCAGCGACCTTCCTAGGTCAGGCCGTGCAAGAAGTGCCACTGATGACGATAATGAAGTTTTGTGCTTGCTTCACTTTATTCGTAGAACAATCCGCGCTCTTACATATACCGACTTTATCCAAGACCTGGCAGGTGCTTGTGGAATAAGTAGAATCGCTGTTTTGAAGGGGCTAAAAAAACTAGCATTTATGCAACGCTTGAATATCGCCCACAAAAAGATAGCGCACCCTGCATCACGCCTGCAATGATCCACTTTTCAGCGGCCGAAATGTAATGGCAGCAAAGGTGGCAAAATTGAAAACGCTATTAAAGCGCATAAAAATCATGCAGCACGTGCACGTTATAAGAAACGTACTATACAGTTCCTTTTTTATATCGTGCACATGCTGCATGTTTGTTTGCGCAATTTATCAGCGTCTTTTTTTGCGAACTTTGCCGTCATTCCATTTCGGCTGCTGGAAGGCGATCATTGCAGGTGCGGTGCAGGGTGCGCTCTTTTTATTGGGCACATTCAAAATTGCGCAAAAAGGCAGCAAACGACCAACCTCTTGAGTGATATTTTTTGGCATGCGTCATTGCGTTTCTCCCGAAAGTCGGAAGAAACGCATTGACGACTCCCCTGCGGCCCTGCTTTCCTGAGAGTGCCCATGCGTCCGCTAATACCAAGCCCGTAAGCTACCACCCACCTCCTGCAGTGTTCATGGCCAGCAGAACCCCAGCAGTAGAAGCCACTGCTCGATAAAAAAACTGGACCACCCAGTACTGAGGCTTGGTGCTGTTGGTGCAACCTTGAAAACTCGAGCAGCCAGCAGTCAGGAAAGCAATTGAATTGAAAAAAGATAACGAAAAACAAATGAGCCGAGCTCTCTCATTGGCAAAAGGTGGACGACCACAGGTCAAGCATGTGCACCGCTTATATGCCTTACAGTATAGTGATACATTAGAAATTTTATTTGACCCTGGAAGCAGTGTGAGTTTCTCAAAAAGTAGTCTGTTGAGAGAATTTAAAAGTAGACCTTTGTATAATGTGAACCTCGTGACAATAACGAATCAAAGTACTCCAGTTTCCCATGTGTATGATGCCAAGTTGCAATTGGGAAATTTGGTTTTTGATGTCCCTCTGATCGGAAGGAAAAGTATGAAGTTTGATTTATTAATGGGAATGAACCTGATAAAAAGGGTTGTGAAGACAGTTGATTTTCAGAATAGAACATTGGTTATTTCCGATGGGAAACAAACGGACCAACTTAATCTTAGAATACAAGGTGAGACAAATTACCAGGCTATGTCAATGAGCTTAGATAAAGAACAAAAGGCCTTAACTCATAAGGTAGAGCCAAATTCGGAAGAGAAAAAGGAGGAATCTCTGGAAACAAGTGGTGATCGGCTGAGATCAGATTTATTTAGGTATGCTGATGAACCGGTAGAAATAGTGGAAATACAAGCAAATTCAAAGGAAAGGGATGACATGCCTAAAATTCTAGTGCGAAACAGAGCCTATTTTAGGGTTGGAGAAACACGGTATATTCCCTATTATAAAAATAAGGAATATGCTGGAAGAGGGTCAAATCAAGAGTGGACAGTTGACACTGACTTTTCTTCGGTTTTCTCAATTTTCTTGGAGGGGGAAATTGATGAATTACCGGACAGAGGTGAAATATTATTGGAAAACATACACAGTAAGCCAATCCGAGTTGCAAAAGGATCAGTTATCTTTCGGTTGTCTCCTGCAAGTATCCAACAGGAATTTGTTGGGACAGCCTATTCTAGTCACAAGCTATCTGATCCTATTGAAGAGGAAAGAAGACAGGCAAGGATTAGGTCATTCGACAAGTCTAAAATTAGGTTCGGAGAAGAAGCAACTCCAGAACAAAAGGAAAAAGTTATGAAATTATTAGAAGCTAACTGTGATATATTCACGTGGGGAATGGATCAAATTTCCAAGTTTACTTTGGGAGAAGCAAAAATTGAATTGGAGGACGGGATAACATCGTTGTACCAAAGACCATACCATTCAAACCCTCGAGATTCTAAATTTATTGAGGAGGAGGTAAACCGTCTCCTGGAAGCTGGGTTCCTTAGAGAAATGGAAACTCACCCTTTTGCTCACCTGTGACAGTTGCAACAAAGACTGAGTCAATAGATCCATTGAACCCAAATCTGAGGATGTGTGGGGATTATAGGAGAATCAATACTTTTATAAAACCTCAGGCCTTCCCAATACCTTTGATAAATACGGCTTTAGATGCACTTCAAGGTCAGCGTTTCTTGCAACAATAGACTTAGCATCGGCCTTCTATCAGATAGGTCTCCACCCAGATTCCCAAGATTTCAGCACGATAGTGACCCCCAAGGGTGCGTTTTCATGGACGCGCCTCCCCTTCGGGCTTAGTACCAGCCCCTCAGCTTTTTCTAGGTGTATAGCGCAAGCCCTAGAAAAAATACAGGGAAAATATGTGTCGGCTTATTTTGATGACCTAACAGTTTTCTCAACAACGTTTGAGGGCCTACTAATAAGTCTCCAAGAAACCTTCCATGCCCTACGCACTGCGGGGCTTACAATTAGGCCTAGTAAGAGTATTTTTGTGCTAAAGAAAATAACGTTTCTGGGATTCCAAATTGAAGACAGTAAAATTAGTCCATCACCAAAGAAATTAAAAGCCATCCGAGATTTTCCTGTTCCTAAACGACCAAAGGATGTAAAAAGCTTCTTAGGATTGGCCTCATTTTTCCGAAGGTTCCAGGCCAACTTTGCTGGCTTAGCAGAACCTTTGCATCGCCTAACACGAAAGGATATACCCTTCAAGTGGACACTTGAACAGCAAACTAGTTTTGAGGTGTTAAAGGATAATTTATGTAAGGCACCTATTCTCAGGATTTTTGATCCAAGCAGAAGGACTCTTGTACTGACTGATGCAAGCCGTCAGGGTTTAGGAGGAGTACTGATGCAGACCCATGGAAATGAGGATTTTCCAGTGACCTATGTGTCCCGTGGTTTAAATAAGGCCGAACGCAACTATGGAGTGTCAGAATTAGAATTGACTGCTGTGGTTTACACTGTACAGGCATTAAGAAATTATTTGTTAGGGGTACCTTTCATAATTCGCACGGACCATCATAATTTGACCTATTTAAAAACCAACCCCAACCCTCTACCTAGACATGCAAGGTACCTAATGTTACTGAGCGAATTTAACTTCACGATAGAATATGTGAAGGGAATAACCCATGTACTTCCTGATGTGCTTTCAAGAAATCCATGCAGGGATTATTCACCAGAGGATGAGGAGATTCTTGAATTGCCTGTGTATGCCCTATTTGAGATGCGGGGAGACACGAGTTCAGAGGAATACACATTGTGTGAGCCCCAAGAAATACAGTGTGGTGTTATGACGAGACAGCAAAGGAAAAGAGGGATTGTGGACTCTGACGATATAGAAACTAGTGAGAGTCATAACCCTGTTGAAAAAATGGAAGACTCTAATCTAAGGTTGAGTGAAGAAGGCGAACTATATGAGCAAGAACAAGGAAATATGCCACCCCAAGATTTCAGGGAAGACCTTTCGGAAATAGACGACCTAAATGAAAATATGGAGGACCTTTTGAATGGAAATGATGGTTGCAATTCCCAAGAAACTGAAGGTAGCCTCGGTGAAAACTATCGCCAGAATGCAGTACGTAGCCCACTCGAAGGAAACGACTGGGATTCGCAGGGCATTCCGGCAGAATTAGTTAAAATGCAAATGGAGGACCCGGAAGTGGGACCCATTTATTATGAGGCAAAATTAATAGCAGAAAAAGAAAATGGGAATTTGGATAAAAATCCTCTATATTTCATTAGGGAAAATGTCCTGTACAAGAGCAAGAAAACAGGGCCAGTGGTAGTTGTTCCTGCTTGCCTTAGAGGGAAAATCATGAGACAATACCATGATTCCATGTTTAGTGGTCATACAGGGGCAGCCCGAATGTATGAACAAATAGTTGTGAAATACACTTGGGACAAAATGAAACAGGAAGTGTATGATTACGTCAAGAGTTGTTTGCGGTGCCAAACAAAGAAAATTCCCACAACTAAACCGAAGGGTTTACGCAACCTGTTCGTATTGAGGCACGTCAGCCTTTTAGTACAGTGGGGACCGATATTTATGGGCCTCTTCCTGCGTCTTCAGGAGGCGTAAAATATATAATTGTTTGCATCGATTATTCCACAAACTACGTATGTCTTAAGGCTTTGAGAAGGGGAACATCTAGGGAAATCCTAGATTTCTTCATTAAAGAAGTGATTTGTAGGTTTGGAACTGTGCGAAGGATCATAAGTGATAGGGGGAGTAACTTCAGGAGCTCTTGCTCAATGGAACTTCAATTGGATTAGGCTGTTTACGAAGTTACACTTCAGGTTTCCGCCCTGAGGCAAATGGTAGCGCTGAAAGACTTTTGAGGGTTGTGTCCACAATGATATCTATGTACGAGAGGTGTTCAACTGAAAGTGATCTTTGACATTTTGAAATAATTTCTTATCCTTTCTTTATATGCACAGATCTTGATTGACTTATTTCTAGCTGTTTGATGATTACCGGCTTTCTGTAGCCGTTTTCCTGGGTTTTGCAAGCAGCCGATTGTCTTGGTCTTCTGCAAATGGAAAAATTAAAGCACAGAGCAGTGAATCAATTCCTGACAATGGTCACAAGAGCCAGTTGGGCAGGGCAGCACCAATTGACTGTGGTTTTGAGGGACTCCCTCACCCAGCCCACTCCCCTGACCTAGCTCCATCCGACTACTTCCTCTTTCCCAATTTGAAGAAAGAGATTCGCGGAAAGCACTTTCGGTCTGATGAGGAGCTGATAATGGCAGTCGAGACCAGGCTCACAGCTCAACCAGAAGGGTCGTTCTCACAAGGGCTGTCAAAACTGTTCCATAGGTGGCAAAAGTGTCAAAGGTCAAAGGGGACCACCTACATTGAGAATGATTAGATAGAAGCCACACCAAATTTCTGACTTCTTGTTAGAACAACAGCTTCATGCCAAAGATCACTTTCACTTGAACACCCCTCGTATATAGACGTGAACCATAAAACGTGGGCAACATTCCTACCATATTTAACATTTGCAATTAATACAGCTCCATGCAAAGCCAGTGGCTTTAGCCCATTTTATTTGTTGCAAGGATTTCATGCAATAAAGCCAATTGATACATTTTACCCAGATCCGGGAAATGTAAATTTGGTCGAAACCACAGAAAATTTGCACAAGATTCGCGACATAGTCCAAGAAAGAGTGGACAGGGCACAAGAAGTATATACACTTAGATTTAATAAATTTCACTCAAATAAAGAATTTCAAGTGGGTGACAGAGTACTCGTGTTTACACCTAAGCGTTACCCAGGATTGGCAGAAAAGCTTATACATAACTATAGGGGACCCTACCTCGTAATTCAAAGGAAAAGTGCCATCAACTACAGGGTGCAACTTTTACATCTGCAAGGCAGGAAGTTGCCGAAAATGGTGATTGTTCATATAAATAGATTGAAACCTTATATTGAGCGAAATCAATATAATTAAACCTTTTATTTATAGATGGACGATTTCGAAATTTCCATAAACCCGGAAGAATATTCTGAGATACTTGGGATAACCGCCGAAACTGAAACAAAAATTTGTGAAGACACAGACCAGGCCGACATCTACACTCACACTTCCACATTGCCAATTTGTTCTCTTTTCACTAATTTTTCGGAGAGCCAAGAAGAGTTTTGTGAATGTGTCTCCCAGGAGTTTTCGAGATTGGATAATGCAAATAAGGATAACAGGATTACCAAGAGGCAACGCCTGGTAAAAACAAAGGTCCGGAAGGATTTAGCAGACCTTTGCAATAAAACATGGAAATGGGTACTTGCTTGTGTCAGAAGAAGAAGGGGGATAAAGAGCTTTGAGAAGAGATGGATATTAGAATTCCAACGATTTGTAAACTGAAGACTACACTGTATAAACTGGTAAATTAATTAATTTAATTGCTTGATTGAACTGATTGCTGCCTTCGATCTTTTTCCAGACACGGAACAACACTTCCAAACACGAGATTCGAGATGTGGCCCAAAACACTACTCTTGAGTACACTATTCTTCGCTGCAACTTCAACGAAGGTCAAGGTCATTCCGGGACTTCATTTCGAGAAGGTCACAGAGGTCGGAGTATATGAGAATGTCATCCCAATTCTCTTTAATGTAACCTGGAATACAGGGTCCACCTCTACAAAAGCCGTCGTCCATAAGGAACTTCAAAGCAGATTGATGAATCGCCCATCAGTCTTCTACAATGATCCTGAACCACTCACAGCGGAAAATCAAGATAAGCCTCTTGCAAATTTTTCTGAACCATCGGAAGATAATAATATTAGGAAAAGAGAGGATTGAGTTTCATTGGCGACTTCTTTGGATGGTGCTGTGACGTCCTAACAAAAAATTCCCTCCAACAACTTGAAATATCAGAAGTTGAAATGAACAATTATTTAAAGAAATTACAGGGCTCTCTTGTGGCTGAACATAGCAGTCTAATTCAAGTAACAGAAGCAATGCACACATATGAAGGACAGGTGAATGCTCAGTTCAAGGACCTTACCATAAAAATAAAGAATATTTTTAAGGATTTGGAAAGAATTGAGGGAGACATTTCTGGAACAATGAGAAGGAACTTTGCCATAATCGTAGAATTTATTGATACGCTCACAGAAATGATTCACGAGCTCCAAAGAAATGAAACCATGACTTTTTGCAGAACACGTCACATTCCAACAACCATAATCACTGAAAATGTCCTGAAACCTGACTTGCAAAAACTACAGAAAGGACTTGCAAAGTTTGGATACAAACTGGCAATACCCATAAGCTCCATCACTCATTATTATAAACTGCAGTCAACGGATTGTCTTTTTTCGGGTACACAACTGTTAATAAGTGTGAAAATACCGATTGTAAGCCGTGAGAATAAATGGGAGCTCTACCAATACAATTCCACCCCTTTGCATTTGGAAACTCAACCTGTATTTTAGCTGAAATCGGAAACCTAATTGCAGTATCACAGACTTCTGTAAGAGTTATTACAGGGTCGGCTCATCAAGACTGTGACACAAGACAGAACATGTGTCGCGTGTCCAAATTTAGTAACACATTCTTGGAAAACCCATTATGTGCAGAAAGTATGTACCGATCAAATAACATAGCTGAAATTTCGAAGAATTGCCCGTTAACTTGCAAGGAAAGCCAAAAGATGCTCGTGAGTCAAATCCACGCCGACATATTCTTCTTTATAACCCACCCCGAACTCCCGGTTGTTATCTTTTGTAACGGAGAGGTAGTTCAAACAATAGAAAAAATGGAACCCTATGGAAGTCTGGAAGTCCATTTACCTTGCACTTGTTCAATTAGAATGGGAGCACGAGCGGGACATTCAATAGTATCTCCAATATTTCCTTGTGACAGTAAGGCAGTAAAGGAATTATCATACACCCACATAATACCTTCGATATGGAGTAAGTGGCAAGGGTTAAGGTTAAATGTTAAAATGCAGGAAAGTAGCCAGTTGCTCTTCCAAAGCTTAGACGAAGCTTTAGACCAGACCTGGTACAAAAATACCCCCGTGTTAAATATAATCCCAATCGAACCCTTATCGAATATATCAGACTGTAAGTTCATCCATTTGAAGCCCGTGAAGTCGTATCCAACCTAAAATTAGGAAGAGTGGTTATTCCGGGTCACAGGATTCAAATTGACTTCCGCTCAAAGAACGAAAGGCTCTATCTTGCCGCTGATTTTTATGAAAAATTTTCGCCATGGGGCGAGGAGCATATGATGAATTACCAGCTCAGAGCGGCAATTAGAGGAGAAAGCCAGAGGAAGAAC
Organism: Sinentomon sp. SZTP_YWyxl; assembly: GCA_030068105.1. NCBI lineage: Eukaryota > Metazoa > Arthropoda > Protura > Sinentomata > Sinentomidae > Sinentomon > Sinentomon sp. SZTP_YWyxl. The sequence continues at coordinate 8,414 of JASGXE010005420.1, forward strand.
ATAAAAGATGCTGAAGCACAAACGGCAGATCTGTGCGGAAAAGAACTTAACACAGTCTTAAATCCACTGTAACCGGTCATAACAGCGAGGCCGAAAAACTTGATCCAAATGGTGCTTTTTGGCAATCTACCTTGTCAAAATGGAATGAACCATTCTCACAAAACCCGACAGCCTTTGGACCAGACATGCCATTAAGATTGGATTAGGTATGCACCCCAGGGCCTCTAGCAGGGTGCTTGCCTTCAAAACCGGTTTCATTCCATTTTGAGACTTCCTTTCTTTTCTTTGATTAGTCTCCTTCATCTTTTCCTAGACTATGTTTGCCGGTCCAGCCATACACCTACATCGATGGCAACACTACATAACCTACGACTGGGGAGCTTCCGTTTCCAGGATAACAAGAACATACATGCTGACTCACTCCACTGACATCGAGGGCAGATCCGTCAACTGGAGGGAGGTGAATCACGGATTTTTCAACTTCGCAATTGCACATGTGGTCTCAGGAAGCAAGGTGCTTCTGGGACATCCCTTCTTAATCGATGAAATCTCCCGGCACCAGAGAATTATCTTCGGATTGGACTTTCTGTTGCGCGTGGTAACTACGCCATTCATAAATGACGCAATACCGCAACTACTGGCAAAGATACCAGCCGTCATAGAAATCCCTTTGGGATATTCCACTCTGGCGATGGAATGCCTAGAAATTATCGGGGAACAGACTCAGGAAACCGGAAATATCGTCCCGCCATCGTCACCGCCGCCATCACAAATTGAAGAGTGATGAGTTCAGCAAATGCATGGTTATTTTAAACGATTGTGTTCTGTAACCTCACCTTTAATTTAGCACTATACGGAGTGAAGTTTTAACTATTTACTTTTTGAAGAGTGCGGTATATAGTATTCCCATTTTATTTCTTTGCACAAAATGACCGAAACATCCTCACCAGACATCTCACACGGCACATGACTATAAATGGATAGTGTCACTAAAATTGATCAGGAGATCAATATTGTAGAGAGGGGAGAGATATGTTAGGGAACTTTGGGATACTTTGGGAATTAAAACGCATCACACGCAAGCGTATGGATAAAATGTGTAACGTCAGCTTTACTGAAAAACTGAACAATGTAAATCCGTCTTTGGAAGCAGGCGACAAATTGAGTTGCAAATAAGTATAATTTAGATTCAGCTTGGCAAAAGCAAAACAGATCCATAAAAACTGTAAAAAAAGGACCAAAAATACGTGTTCACTCATCCACGGAATTTTTAAATCCAGAGTTTCTATTTTACGACCGCAATTGGCAAACATTGTTTCATCGCATCCTACAGTATGACATGAAAGTAAGCACCATGCAAACAATGAGGCTTAACTCAAATACGTAGGCAAAAGAAATACTGTTAAGATGGACCACCCAGCCTTGCAAAAAGAGACGGAAAATAGTTTGGAAATTTGAATTGACAAGTGTTCAACTTTATTGCTTTTTTATGAGCCCATTTCGCCAAGAGAGCAACAGGTCCACCAGATCATTTGAAACATTGTTTCGACCGAATGCAGCAGAGAAGATGCGAATTCATTTACATAACAGGCGTGGGGAAAACCAAGAAAGAAAACAAGGCAAACGAAATTGTTTCATACATATCAGATTATATTTCACACAGGCCAGGGAAATTGGCAGAATTCAGACACACAAGATGAGATCATTCGGCTTAGGTATATTCGAGTTCCTCGGCTCTCTGCATGTCCAGGTGAATGGCAGCGGACTGGAGCAGCCTTACGATTTGCAAATAGCATCTTTTATGACAGTAATAAAATCTTGAGGAACTTTTATTTCCCGATTTTATTTTCCCAATTTTATTCCCTTGATTGTCACAATTGCTAAAAACTGATGCAAATGATGTCGGCAAATTCGTAATTGCCAGGCGGTGCAAAATCCACTTGTGGTGAGGCACCAGCCTTTAAAAAGGAAGGCGCGAGCCTGCCTATCAAGAGTTTTCGCGTTCAGATTGTCACACTCGAATCTTTGGCTTCACTCGGACATCCCGCCGAATAGAAACGGTGAGGATGTTTCTGATTCTTTTTCTTTGGACTTTGATGTATATTGTTAGAATGCTATTTGATTAAAAGAAAAACTACACAAGTTCAGCATAACGGATTCGTTTTTATTGGCAGATTTTCCCTGTGGGTTCTTGTTCAAAAGCACAGTCTAAACTCCAGGCAATAAGCAGAAAAGTTAGCGTTGGCTTCTTTCCGGTAATTGACAAAATCCCAGCAAATTCAGAGCATCAATTTGAGGTTGATTGAAAAGTCAGAGAAATGGAACCAAATTGATTGGAAAGTTGCCAGACCCTAACAGTATACCTACTGGAAGAGATTTTGAATTCGAGCATAATAAATAAAGGAAAAACGGGTGAAACCCCGGTGTATTGCAATGCGGAGCTGAAAAATTACTCACACAGGGTTTCGTGTCTTGAGTGAAACCCAGTCCAATCATCACACTTTTCATTCATGAGTTTCGGGAAAATGAAAGGAACTTCAAAAAGATTCTCAACGATGCTCAAAGATGCTCAAAGATCCGCAGTTCCATGCTACGGAACCGCGGATGTTTCCATTTAACTTACGTTGAAGTGGCATTGATATGATGATCACACTCATTCCCAGCAAACTGAATGGTCCAACGTGAAACCAACCGATGGCAATGACAGCTACGAGATCGATGGGCCCAATGACAACTCCAGCGAAGTTCATCATGACGTGATCAAAACGGTGCAAATCGTTTGATATCATGTTGATTTGCTGTCCAGCCGCAGTCTGACTCGATGCTTTCTGGCTCAGACGCAAAGCCTGTGCGTGGAGCATGTCAAAGAGAGAAAAGTAGAACAGATTTTGGTCTTCAAGTAGTTAAAGGCACACCGTTTAAGCGAATTATACTTACAGTTTAACATGGGCTCAGGTGGGAAGTGCTCTTTCAGGAACATTATGGGAACGCAGGGTGTTTTCCTGAAACACACCGAGTGTTCCATTTCCTGTCATAAATTTAGCACGCATAGGTGATTTGGAACACCTAAGAGTGCACCTTTGGGAGTTCCTAAAATTTTCGTGATTTTGTCGCGTGTACGAATATCATGCCAAAAGCCTACCAAAACACTGAGAAATTCAACCTCCTTCTTCGATCCCTTATCAGTTTTTTCAAAAATCCCTTACCTTCCTGAATAATAGAGCAGCGCATGCGACTCGGATCCTCATTCCGATTTGTTGACGATAGAGAATTGACCAATGCGTAACGCAGTTGATGGCAAGAGATATCAGCGCCAAGGTCGAGGCAATAGGAATTGGACTCCTCCACCAAGGAAGGTCGTCGCCATTTGTCTGCAAGGATTCTATCAATGCGCCAAGAAAGAGGCCCTGGAGAATCCTGTGACGCAAGTGTACAAAAATAAATAATTTGTTGTCTTCTTGGATTTATCTGGAAGAACTAAATAGAGAACTCTTTCTGCAGCACAGCGTCAACGGCAAATGTTGTCCGGCTGGCAGGTAAAATTCGCAGATTATACTGCTTATAGGTACACTGTGTAGAATCTTAGAAGATGGCTTAAGGAAAATTTGTTTATAAGTTTACAGGTGATTCGTGTCAATGCGAAATGCTTTTGCATGCCTCGTGTTCATTCAAGAGCCAATCAGGAGTCTCGAGCTCAGCTGTTATCCTCCAATTTCTCGATTTGCATTCATTAACTCATGTCTTGACGCGTGAAAACAACAACACCAATGCAACCTGAGGCAGAAATAACACAGTATGCGGGACAAAGTCTCTGTGTTGCACAATCTTCACTCTGACAAAAACCGGAAATTGACAACTCTTTCTGGAATTAAACAAATCAAAGTATCACAGAATAAACAAGTGAAGTTTCTTGTTGACTTGCCTGAAGAAACACTCATAGAGACCATTGAAAAAGATGATGGTGAGGACTTCGACCCAGAATGATTTGACGATTGTTCTGAGAAGACTGCCTTTCTTTTTCCTCTTCACCTCACCTTCCCAGTGCCTGAAAGTTTTGCAAAAACGTTACAAATCGTGTTTCTCCAGTGGTATCCGCGAGTATACTGATGTTAACCGCGATTATACTGACCGCGATTATACTGCCTACTTTATTGTTCATTGCACCTTAACTTCATAAATGGGGTGACTTCCATGCTCCATATTTTTGTTAATTGCGTTCGCACTTCAAAAATGGGCACTGCAATTTCAATCCCCGAAATGTTCTTGTTTGTACTAGATATGATCGTGTTACAGTCAAGAAAGAAATGAAATGCGATCCATATTTCTTTCGATGGGTTTTTTTGTGTTTTTTTGTCTTTATTTGCCCCGACAAAACATTTCTTCGTTTTCTGTTTCTTTGAAAAATTTTCCATCACCAAAGTTTCTAGCTTTCCACACATCGATAAATATGAGGAGAAAGGACACCTGGGGTTGTGCAAGCGCACTGGTCTCTGGCTGAAGGCAACAGTCCAAAGAATTTTGCTGTTTTGCAATTTGAATGGTTAAAAATACGAGGATTTATATTGAAAATTTTGAGAAGGGAAAAATATGAATATTTAAAAAAAACGAATCAACAACCACATGCCACCTTCCTTGTGGGACTGTTGTGAAATTATCCTATCAGTTTTTTGGATTCCAAAAAAACTAACGAAAAGATAATTCAATAGTTAGTCCCACAAGCAAAGTGGCATGTGGTTGTTGATTATTTGTTATTTTAAATTCACAGTTGAATGGGACGTGATGCTGGCTGAGATCACGAAAATTACAAGAGATAATGGAACTTTGGCCATGGTTGACGAAGGCAACGCACAGAAACATCTGAATCTGAAATTGAAATCTGAAAATGAAATGATGAAGTGAGTATTGTAGAGTCCAGTTTTTGATGCGATAGCACTTGCGTGGTTGTTTGGTTGTGTCGTGTTAAAAAAAATAAATTGCACATTTGATAAGACAACATTCAAAGACTGATTTGATGTTACCAATCTGTTCTGAGCAAACGGGGATTGTGGGAGAAAATGATCAGCTTTTTAAAAAATTGAGAATTCTGAGCACCATTTTGATGTTCACTTTTTCAAAAATTTATCCCCTTCGGGGAGGGGGACCCCCCTCCCCGAACTCCCCCCCGGCGCATTTGATTAATCTATACGAATTTGGCACTTTTCCATCTAACCGCATGTAAATTTCCCGAGCCACAAAAAGGCAAGAAAACGCGTGAACATAGACAATGGGTTAGGTAAGGTTAGGATAGGTTAGTTAGGCTAGGTTGGGTAGGTTAGGTTGGTTAGGTTAGGTTAGGTTAGCTTTATTTTGCTTTTTTGTCCAAGTGCCAAATCGGGACATTGCCGAATTCGTATAGATTAATATAATACGCCCCCCGGCGTTGCGATTCGCGCAACGCATCGTCCCTCGCGAATAATTCTTTGCCCCGCCCCCGAAAAAAATTCCTGGCTACGGCCTTGTCTGGTTTAACCAGCTTTGACCCGCAGAAAGCGTGAACTAACTGGTTGAGCGTTCCATTCCCTGAGAGTTTTTCAAAAACAAGAATGAAAATTTGCATTGAAAATATCTGTGGGAACCACGAGCTGAGAGAGATGGTTTGATCTTCAATTTGTCAGTTTCAAGCCAAAATCATTGAGGAAAAAAGCACTGCATGAAGAACCACAAAACCAGTCTTTTTGTGAAGCGAAAGGATTGTCGTTAGTGTAGTCTTGCCTCAAACATACTTTTCCATTTTCTGCGCCAGATACTCCGACTGGTCGTCTTGTTGTGGTGTCGGTAAATCACTCTCGGTTATAACCCCACGAAATCCTTTGATCAACATAGGAAATATCCAGCTGAAAAGTGAAAAAATCAGGACAATGATCGAGGTTCGAGGGATCTCATAAGGATCGCAATCCACTGTCGACAAATTAGCCCTGTGCAAATATTTTTATTTTTGTCAACTGGTCCCATCCTTTGCTTTCGGGATGTTTTCGCGAATGTTTGCAAGTTTTGTTCCCTACTCCTCGTCAAAATTCTTCGAAAATCGCATATTTCTTCGCGTTCGTTCCTACACGCTTAAAATGTTGAGTGACAGGATGACCCAATCTGCTGGGTCAACAGGAAATGGGCCATTTTGACTCAACATTGGTTCATTATTCCAACACAACACAGGTTGTCAAGTTAACGATAATTTTGAGGTAATAATTTTACCCAACATTGGATCAAGAATTATATCCAAAGCTGGAAACGTCTTTCAAAATGATTCAAGGTTGGGTCATCGCATTGAATTCCTTTCTGCACCTGCGCCAACCGCAAACAATGCACGCACCAGATTGCACGGCCTGTCTGCAGCCAGCTGCAGCGCACGTCCCACCCCATCCAGTCCAGCTCACACTCTCCATTGGTGTTGGCCGTCACACAAAAGCACGCATTCCTTTCCTGCGGGCTTGAGTGCATACAAGTGAACAGGAAAATACCCTCCCCCGCCTGTGTTCACATTCTTTGCTGATAAAGGACAAGACATAGCCAGCACTGTTCAAGCACGTGGTTGCATTTCCCAACCAGAGGTCACTTCAACTCCGTGTGTCTGGTGCATTGGGATTTTCCTGCAGATCTTATTCTGGATGTGCAGGCAGTCGTTCCAACTTGGCAAGCTTGGTTCCTTTCATCTGCTTGGACCCGTGAAGTTGAAACTTTTTAACCCAAACGTGGTTTGTTTTTGTTGGTTTTCAAAAACCCTTGCGGCTTCTGGCATTTTTTGAATTTAGTTGTTCAGACAAGAACGGGAATTACTGGGTTTTTATTACACTTCTGCTAATTATTGCCAAATTGTTTCCCTTTTCAAATTGACTCTGAGATTTTTCATGCAGTTTGGACGCTGGTGAAATTTAAGGGCTGTCCGATCCATAAATTTCATCACGAAAAATAAAAATTTAGAAGATTTTCTGCTTGAAATTTTAAGACTGGTCATCCAGTCTTAAATTTCATCGGAAATTAAAAAATAAGATTTTCATTCTCATGAAATTTAAGGAATGGAATTTCTTAAATTTCAAAAAGACCCATTTTGATATTTTTATGGCATGAAGTTTAAGGATTGAAAGAGAGTTCTTAAATTTCAACTGAAATTAAAACAAAACATCCAGACAAAATATTCAGCATAAAATTTAAGGACTGGCCAGTCCTTACATATTTAGCGTCCAAACCGCATGACAAATCTGAGACACAATTTGCACATGAATCAATTTGGTCAATAAATAACTGGTCATTTTCTCTGATAATTGGCAGAAAATAATAGTCAAAACCACTTTGCTGCCACTCTTGTTTGAACAACCGTGTCAAAGAAACGCTGAAATTTTCACAACATTTGCTCCTAAATTCTAACAATTCATGCGAATGAAAAGAACCACAGAAAATATGTAAATATGACCCAACAGTGGATCAACAGCCTCACAAATCAATGCTTTGAGTTGACTCTGAAACATAATTGCAATGACCCAACATTGGTTCAGATTTTAAACAACTGAATGGGTCAATTTTATCGCACAGTAGCACCAGCTTAACCCAACAATAAACGATAAAAATGACCCAACTTTTTAGTCATCTTGACCAAAGGAAAAGGTATAAATTCACCCAACAGTTGGGTTTTTATTTTCACCCATTTTGTTGGGTCAAAATGGTGACCCAACTCCCTTGAGTCAAATTGACCCCAAAAGGGATGCCTCATATTTGCCTCAACAGTTGGGTCAAATTTGACCCAACTTGGGTCACATTTTACTCAACATTTTTAAGTGTGTATGTCTAGGCGCCATTTGAATGCTCCGCAAAACGTATGCGCCGCAAAACGTATGCGTCGCAAAACGCATGACATTCGCCCAACGAGTGAAACCTTTCACAAAAAATGGAAAGGGCGGCAGGGGATTCCGTCTCACACTGTCCTCGATCTGAATGCGTATTTTCCAAATTTTTGAATTCACTGTTCACATACTGAATATGTGTCCAGGAAATAACTTCAGCCCAAACAGAACAATCATTATTTTTCTTAAAATATAACTCAGAAAAAAGCAAGCCGATTGCCTTGCCGTTCCACAGTTATGCCTTTCCAAAATAGGCCAGATCCGGCCAATGTTTTTATGCCACAATGGCCAAACGGAAAGATTGCAAACAGAGCCAACAAAACTTACCACATGAAGACCTTTGAGATGATGTTCGCGGATTCAAAGGGATGACGGTTTTCTTTGACATTAATGTTATGGCTCTTATGCTTGGCTTTCTCCGCATGGTCAACGCTTCTTTTGGCGGCCATATCACTGGTCTAGCTCTTTCGAGAGATTCGCAGAATTCCTGGAAGTTGGAACTACAGCACTGCGCGCAGGTATTTTGTCCGTCGAGTTAGTGCATTTCCGGAATTCGAACAATCTTAGGCAGTCGGTCCGGTGTGTTCACATTTTCTGAAGTGCAGACGCGCTTAACTCGCCTTCTACGTGAGTTTCAGAACCATTCAATATAGGCACGCTCATTTAGTCAATTGAATCGCTCGTTTCAAAAGGTAACTAGTCCAATTTTTGGCGGTTTTGAGTTTGAGGTGTCAACATGTTTCCCAATTCGAGGCCGACCATTCAGTGTCAAAAGATTTTCAATACCTTGTCCGTAAGCCGCGAAATTTGGGGGAGAGGTTCGTTCGGAATCAAAAGGTAACTTGTCCCATGTAAACAGGTGGCTTCTCTTGGACAAGTTACCTTTTGATTCCGAATGCCTACAAATTAAAGGATTGCCTTTTTACTGTCTGTCGAACGTTCATTTCTTGTTTTGAAGTAAAAATCAAGGTCCCGCATTTTATTGTTTCACACTCAGAGAAAGGACAAAGCGATAACCTTCATATGTCTTCCACGATAGACATGCGGTTGTGCTTAAATTTCTTTTATCAGCAGGCTAAAACGGGCTTCGCAGTTTGTTTTCAGATATCAACAGTTTTTTGAAATGTAATTGGTGGTGAATGGTGATAGTTTGCATAACTGGAAAAGTACTGAAGTTCAACTGTTCTTTTCATCAGCTTTTGGATGTCTTTTGAGGGTTTTCTCACACCTGCAGTGTTGTTTTCCTTGGAATTGTAATTTGTTAAGTCAATTCGGTTTCAAAAGGCAACAAGTCCACGACCTTTTACCCTTTCCTGTACTTCACCCAAGGGACTCACTGGCTTCATATTTGACCAAAAGCCATAACAAATGCCACACACTCCTGCCCAAAAGCACAAAATCACAAAAGCCGACGAAATGGTTGAAAATAGTTTTTGACGTTTATCTCGAAAACATCTTTTGTGGACTAGTTACCTTTTGAAACGATCGATTCAATTGGGGCAGTGGGTGCACCCTTGTCAACCGAATCACACAATGTGTGATGAAAGTTGCGATTTGCACAATAAGCCCTTATCAATTCAATTTTAAGAGTGTGGAATGTCCTCACAGGAGTTCAAAATTGAAATCAGAGAGTAATGTGCCGACTTGGTACCTTATGGAGTTTAACATTGTGACGTCACGCCTGTCGACGACCATGGGGCAACTTTTTGGGCAGCCCACAGAAGTAAAGTGGAAATCTAAATTCTTGTCGGTGGCGCAAATGTTTCCGAGCGAGTTTCTGAAATGTAAATAAGCCGTCTACGTTGATGAGCTCTATTTAACTATCATCCGTGATCCTGCATGAGGTTTACTATGACGTTTACTATGAACAATGATCCTGCATGATGTAGACTATAACTATGCACTATGAACGCCTGTGAGGGCAGGTTTTGCGCCCCCTAATCGGCAACCGCAGCCTCTCTGCGTTGAGAGTTCGCGCGTCAGGATCGTGTATCAGCGTTTGGCGCTGCTCGCGGAAGCTCCGCGCGCCCTCCACGCGTCTCATGCCAGGCTTTTCCCGCACGCGCGATGCACCCACGCACGGTACGAGGCGTCCAGAGGCCTCATTCCTGCCGGATGTCTGTCTGCTCATGAACTTTTCCAAACCTAAGTAAGGTAATGGAAAGACTTGTCAACTTTCTGCTTCGTGCGCAAATTTTTGAATCCAACCTCTCTGGCCCAACCTAACCTAAACCAAACTAACCTAACCTACACGAACCTGACCCATAAACCAAGCTCACCAAACAACACCGAACCTAAACCTAACTAAAACCAACCTAACCAAACCTAACCTAACTATTTCTCAACGCGCTGATGGTTTTCGGGCCGCTGACCAAAGTCAGCGCTGCAAAGCAATACGGAACTCGCGAACCCCCACATTTGATAAACTGTCTGTACTTCGCCACTTTGGAAGCCTGCTGAACCTAAATGACAGTTGGCACCTGCACTGTGGTCCATGACCACTCGTTGAAATATAATCCTGCCACTTGTGACAGTGATCCTGACAGTTGACATGCATTGTGGGGATTAAGCATCTGCTGGCTGCGATCGCCTGGAGAACCTATGGACCCACGCGTTGAATGCATCTGAACCGTGTCTGAAGCTGTCTATGACCGCTGATTCAGTGAATAATCCTCTTATTGTTGACAAACACCAGCGATCTTTGATCGCACGAATCTGACCAGATGAAACGATGGAATCGATGGAACGATAGAATGGAAATTTCAGTTGGAATTACCAAGGAGCTCCGATCACTGAGAATAAAGCGGGCCCAGTCGACTGCATGCAGCATGTGAACACCTGCAGTGTAAGGGATCATAGCATTGAATGTTGGCATCCAGCTGCAGGCGACAGGCCTGAACGGGCTGAATGCGCACATTGATGCTTCGAGGCGCCTTGAACGAATTTTAATTATTCCACCCACTGCAGCGTAAACGACTAAGGAACAGCTGTTTTGGTATCCATGACTGCAGACGACACGTCTGGCCATGTGAACGCAACACCTGCATCTGAAGCGGACCCTTCCCATTGTGTCGAGTTGATGCGACACTTGACCCTCGACCAAGTGAATGTGCAATGGATGCCACAGATTTCGGGAGGGAGAGGGTGAGGAGGCCAGTTGCATGCCGTCTGCACTGTGCAGGTTAAGGGAACCAGAAGATTTGCTGAATTGCAAAAACAATGTGAACACGTGTTGAGGTCCTTCATTGTGCGACTGGAGTTCAAAGTGATCGGAAGCTTAGTGTTTGCAGTGCGTTTTGTGAATTTTGCGATTTTGTGATTTTGATTTTTGAGTTTCGAAGAAGATTGAAGGATTGGTGAGTAGTCGGGTTGTTGGGAGGAGTTTTGAGGATTGAAGAAGGTGTTTGTAGGATATTTGCATTTAGGAGAGAGTTCCAAGCGTTCCCGATTTCAAATTTTTCATTTTTTCATTCATTTGTTTTTACTGTCCTATAAGTCCATCTATCTTTGTATAATTTCTTAGTTCATTTTCTCTGGTTAATTGTTGGGTCATATAAAAATGACAACATTAACAGTGGAGGAATTGACGGCAAAATTGCTCGAGAAGCAGGAAAGCGGTGAAGATTGGGATCTCTTGCAGGTAATGTGCGAGATTGCGGGAATAAATTGTCCTGAAACAAAACCAGAATGTGGAAGTCTACCGTTTCGATGGGGAAAATGTGGTCAAAGATACGCGCGATGTAGTGAGCAAGTCTGAACCTGTCAAGGCCAATGTTGGTGCCAAGCGTAAATCATCAGGTTTGAGCCACATCAAATTCATATTCGAAGGAAAAGATTCACCAATCCAACCTGCAATTCCTCAAACCGTCTCGTCTCAAACAAATCACAACATCTTCACAGAATTCAACATACGCTTCCGTTGCTGCGCTGCCATCAAGAACTGAAATTGACATCTCAAAAATTTCTCCACGCATCACGCGTCAGCGTGCCACAAAGATGGCCACACCAATAACACCAAAATCGCGACCACAAATAAAGGCAAAAAGATCTGTTCTGCCAAAAACATCGACTTACAAACCCTGCAATCGTTCACCCCGAAATTAAATTGGATTTTTCCGAGGAAGTTTTACTGAATGCGATTGATGCGGGCATTAACGTTCTGGATTTGGCCCAGTTTCCCCACCTTTTGGAAACTCTTCAGAATTCAAACGGCTCTAACATTGTACCCACTGACACAACACCTACCATGGCAGATGTCCAAACGACAATCGATTTGAACCAACCATTGAACCCCGAAAACCCAACTTCACCGACTTCCGAAGCTAGCCTTTCCGATTGGTTGACCAATATAGCGCCAATGAGTCCCTTGCCGGAATTGCATGGTGATTTGGATGCAATTCTTGGATTTGCGACAGAATCTCAGCCTTCTCCGACATTTCAATATCCAATAATCACACAAACAATCCAATCAAACCAACAAATTCAGCAAGTGGCGGTCATTGAACCTCAAGAACGTGTCCCCGTTGGCTTTCTGCCGGTGACTATTCAAGCCTGCCCAAGGCTAGACCACAGAAGCGGATTCCACTCGCAAACACTCCAAGAGAAGAACAAGTCTCGATTTCTGGATTTGACGCAAACAATGGTGGCTCGCGATCAAAAGCAAAGAAGCGGTCGGCCTCTCCATTGTTGTCTGATTTCGAACATTCACCTCACACCTCACATCATGTTTCAACTGGTTCAACCTCTGAATTCGCAACACCTAACCCGTTTCAGGTTCTTGTCGAAACTCCAAAGAAAAACCCAATTCGTCTCCCGCTAAAAAAGCGTCCAATTGTGAACAATGGAATCACCAATGATTCATCGTATGAAGGCGGCCCACGCATTCCCTGTCTCCCTGTCAAGCCTGTAGCATGGGTAAACAAACCACAACTCCGACCCTCCTGAATAGCGCATTTTCATCCGAACCATCAGGGCTATCCACAAGCAATTTAATAGATCCACAGTCTGACGCATCAAATGAAGCTAGCAGCGGATCAGCCCATTCCAAACAGCCTGTCCCTCAGGCAATTTCCATCAACAGGAGCGCCAGGCGCGCCAGGCTATTCCGTGCTCAACGGCGAGTGGCCCGGTCAAACAGAAAAATGAACAACATAGCCCCGAACATTTTAACCGAACAAAACACAGAAATGACATCTGACACAAGCCCAAATGACATCGTCTCGGAAAACGTTTGCGAAAACGCTTGCAATACTACATATCCGTCTGCATCACTTCCGGAGTCTGTCCCGATATGGCCACCCCGCCACACCAATTTTCCAACCTTTTTGAGCGATCTGAGATCGGTATCAGTCCAATTAGAGAACAGTTCGATTTCGAAGCAATGACATGTGATCCAGTGCAATTCCCAGACATCGATTTCTTTCCATTGTCCCAATCCAGTCCAGCGCCATCGTTTCAAAATCTCGATTTCAATCCGATGCCCACTCCAGGTGTCATCCAAGGCGACTACCTGCAAATGCCCGATCTGGACGCCATCTTTAATTCTTTCGATTATTTCAATCCCCAACCTTTTCTGCCTTTCCAACGCATTCACACACCCCAACTGCAACTTCAATAAACAATCCGATTTTCTCACCTTTTGGTGTGACAATTGATTGCGAAATGGAATTGGACCAAATCTCGGCTGTTTCACACAACGCGCCATCTGTCCATCAAATAGGTTTCGGCATTTCCAACAATGCTTCCGAGTCGACGAGTCCAGACCCACCCAGCCTTCCCCACTCTGCTTTTTACCCGTACAATGTGACAGAAGACTCTATAGAAGAAAACCCCAAATTCGGTGCATCTCTGAGAAAAATATCACTGTCCGCGATACCATCAGCCCGTATGAACAGAGCCTTGGACACCATCCACGAAGGACTTTCGAAAAACCTGGAATCCACCGATTTTGTACAACTCACCATTGATAATCCCGACAGAACATTCTCTCAGGAACTCATCTTTCGCCGATTAGACCAGTTGACACCTGAAGATCTCGGTCGGATGCTGGAAGCTGGTCAGCAATCCAATAAGGACGCCCCACTTGATGACCTTGACATAACATTGACAACCTGCCGGTCCCCCAAAGGTTTCGGTCGAAATAACACACAGATCAGGAGGGTATTGCACAAAAAGATGTACCGATGAAAAACAAGGATAAAATCTGCTTAGCCAGGGCACTTGTCGTTGGTGTAGCCAGAGCCGAACACCTGGCAGATAAAACTGATAAGAAGAAAGAGCAGACGTACCAAAATCTAAGAAAAGGGAGACCTATGCAAGAGAGATTAGCAAGAGAGCTTATGGCCCGAGCCTGCGTTTCAGATAAATCAATTGGCAGCTTGGAATCAGCACAGAAATTTCAAGACGTTTTACCCTCGTACCAAATAAGAATATTTCAAAAACAACAGTTTGGCCCAACATTGGTTTTCAAAGGTCCAGAAGAAACACAGGAAAACAGACCTCGCACTCCCATTTCTTGGTTTTGGAGGACCATCACTTTAACATGGCTGCCAATATCCGCAACGTTTTCGGCCACCGACAATTCTGTTTCAAATGCGACACTTTCTTCAACCGCGAACACCATATTTGTCAAGCAGAATGCAAAGCATGCAAAACACATCCCCACCATGTGATTTCGTTCGAAAAAACACTGCACAGACTGTTGCCGTTTTTTCATTTCAGAATCCTTCTTCAACAAACACAAAATATCAAACAGCACAGGAAAGAGCACCAGTGACATGGTAAAGCACTGTAAGACATGCCTAAAGATAGCAGGGGATAAGCACCGTTGTGGGGAACAGTACTGTCACGTTTGTGCCTCCTAAAAACCAACACAACACAATTGCTTCATGAAAATAGATAAACCCAGAACCCAACCGTCCACATCAGAACCATTGGCCAAAAAACAAAAGACTTCAGCAAAGTTCTCTTTCGTATTTTATGACACTGAAACAATACAAGTGAAGCAATTGGCACGCAACAATTGGAACACGTCCCCGTCCCACAGTAAGTCAAGCAGTATGTTCACATAACCGCATCCGAGAATAATTGCAGGTACTGTGGAGGCGAAAGGCAGCGCGTTTTTCTGGGGGAGCAGTGTACACAGGAATGTTTCTCATATCTCCGTCAAAACTTTTGGGACCACAAGAAAGTAACTGTCATTGCACATAATGGGAAAGCCTTTGACCACCATCTGGTGCTCGCTATGTGCTCACAAAAGAACGAGACATTTTACCAACAGTAATAAAAAAGGATCCAAGATAATGTGCCTAAAATTAGCACATAACGTCCAACTAATAGACTCAATAAATTTCGTCCCCTGTGCGCTTAGTAGGTTTGTTGAAACATTTGGCTTGGAAAAAAAGGCCTAAAAAGGGGTACTTCCCCCACAAATTCCTCAATTTCGTCCCCCACCACTTTGACCCCGCTAATGCCCTAGAAACCAACTACACTTCAGACACCTTACCTCCAAAAGAATGTTACTGCCCCTCAACAATGACACCATCCAATGCTGAAAAGTTTGACATTTGGTACGAGGAGGCCGTTCGGTCCGGGACCCGTTTCAGCTATGTCCAGGACATGAGCGCTTATTGCGTTAGTGACGTGGACATTCTGAGACTGGGCTGCTTAAAGTTCCGTCAATGCATGATGGATAACGGTAACGTTGATCCCCTGAATGAGGCGTACACTATTGCTGGTTCCTGCCTTAAGATCTACCGCCGTAACTTCTTGCGGGAAAACACCATCGGTGTACTGCCAGCTTCAGGGTATCGCGCCACCAGCAACCATTCCACGGCGGCTCTAGAATGGCTTGCATGGATGGAGCATTCAAACGGGATTGTTATTCAGCACGCAGGGCGCGGAGCTGAAAAGCGGATCGGGCGGTTCCTCGTTGATGGTTACCACAAAGACACAAACACAGTTTATGAATTCAACGGCGATTATTGGCACGGATGCACGAAATGCTTTAAACACGGACGAGACGTTCCCCTCCATTCCGACCCTAACGAAACTGCAAACAGTAGGTATGAGGCCACCCAACTTAAAGAAAAATTCCTCCGAGACCAGGGATTCAACGTCATTCAGATTTGGGAGTGCGAGTTTAACAACCTAAAGAAAACAGATGCACAACTGAAACAATTTTTAACCACATATACTCCATACGTAACTCCACTTCAACCGCGAGACGCGTTCTTTGGTGGGAGGACAGGGTGCACCCGCACATATTACAAATGCCAACCAGACGAAAAGATATTTTATGCAGATGTAACATCCCTATACCCTACGATAAATAAAAAAGGCATTTATCCTCTAGCGCACCCGAAAGTTTACATTGATAATTTCCCCACATTAGATGAATCAGAAGGAATAATCAAGTGCACTGTTCTCCCGCCTCAGGATCTTTACCACCCGGTACTTCCATACAGGTACGATAACCGTTTGTTGTTCCCACTCTGTAGAACCTGCGCCGAACAAAAACAACAGGAATCTTGCACACACTCTGAAGAACAAAGGACTCTCACTGGCACTTGGATCACCGCTGAAGTGAAGAAAGCTGTCCAACTTGGATACAGAGTTATTCAGACATATGAACTTTGGCAATATGAGACAACGCAATTCGACCCTTCTTCCGGCCAAGGAGGATTGTTTAGTGGCTACGTGAATCTTTTTTGAAGCTCAAGCAGGAGGCCTCGGGACTCCCTGCCGAGTGCGATACTCGGGAAAAGATTGACCTATACATTAAACAATACAAGGAAAAGGAAGGGATCGATTTGGATTTGTCACATATTGCCAAGAATCCTGGCTTAAGGGCTCTAGGAAAAATTTGTTTGAATTCATTGTGGGGAAAGTTCGGTCAGCGGGATAATCTCCAACAGTGCCTGTATATCCGGGAACCCGAGCGGATGTACGCATTGTTGCAAGATCCCAACGTCGAAGTGAAATCGATCGTCCCGATTACCGAGGAAATGGTATTGGTAAATTGGATTTATGGGAAGGATGTACCGCTGACTCAGCCGAATGCAAATTCGGTTGTGGCGGCATACACCACAGCCCAAGCTCGTCTTTACTTGTACTCTTTCCTAGAAAGTCTGGGTCATCGTTTATTATATTGCGACACCGATTCTGTGGTCTTTGTCTCAAGGCCCGGAGACAAAAACCCTGAATTCGGCAACTTTCTCGGTGATCTCACCGACGAACTGGCTGGCTACGGCAAAGGATCTTATATAACCGAGTTCATTTCTGGCGGGCCAAAGAACTACGGATATACGGTCTTTTGTCCGGAAACAGGCAAGACGTCGGTGACCATGAAGTGCAAAGGAATACCACTAACCTCAGCCACATCAGCAGTCGTCAATTATAACACTTTAAGAGACATGATACTCAACAACGCTCCAGAAGTAAAAGTTCCCATTTCACAGATCTCCAGAACAGCCACAAATATAGTATACACAAACGAAACAGAAAAAGTCTACCGGGTGGTCGTCTCCAAACG
This sequence comes from Sinentomon sp. SZTP_YWyxl, assembly GCA_030068105.1. Classification (NCBI taxonomy): domain Eukaryota; kingdom Metazoa; phylum Arthropoda; class Protura; order Sinentomata; family Sinentomidae; genus Sinentomon; species Sinentomon sp. SZTP_YWyxl. The sequence continues at coordinate 25,820 of JASGXE010005420.1, forward strand.
AAGAAAAGTGGACAATTATGACACCCTGCCGTTCGGTTACGTTGACCCTTTGATCAGATTTAAGAGCCGCCATTCATCTGAATGGCGAAGGGTATATGACACAGCGCCATTTGCAAAATGGCGAATGTTAAGAACGGCCCAAAAATTAGGAGTGCAAAACCTAGTCAATTATGTTTTCAGAGTTTATAATTGTTATGACGGTAAACCTATATAAGGAAGTGCTGCGCAGTCAATGTTAATCAATAATGTTTCAGCATCCTTTCAGTATGATTGTCGCTGGTCCAAGCCAGTGTGGCAAGACAGTTTTCGTCCAGAATTTACTCCAACACCCTGAAAAATTCAATGTCACATTCACCAAGGTTCTGTTCTGTTATTCTGAATGGCAGCCCCACTATCTACTTTAACATACTGTCCTCTTGGAGGACAGCCGGGTCAAATATACGCTCCTTTAAGAGCGCCAGAAAAAATAGTATTTCACGAAGGTGTGCCGGACATTGCGCAATTGGAATCAAACGGCGAAAAACTCATAATACTTGACGACTTGATGCACGAATCGGACGACAGGGTGTCTAAAATATTCACAAAATACTCACATCACAGAAACATATCGGTAATTTACATAACCCAGAACTTGTTTCACCAAAAGAAAAATTCAAGAGACATGACATTAAATTCTCACTACATCGTTGCGTTTAAAAATCCGAGGGATAAACAACAGATTTCGTTCTTGTCAAGGCAAATGTTTCCTGAAAAGCCAAAGTTTTCAACTGACGCATTCAACGACGCGACAAACGAAGCACATGGTTATTTGGTTTTGGACCTGAAGCAGACGACGCCAGACACTCAACGTGTCACAACAAAATCTTTGATGAATGGCAGATTTTCTACGTGCCAAAGTAACTTCATTTTATAGGCTCGTTTCATAGAAACTCGTTTGGAAAAATTCTCTGATCGCCTCAAAAGATAGAGGCTCGTTTCGCAGAAACTCGGGAAAATTATCTTAGGTTGCCGCATTATCTCAGATCGTCATTGGCATTTGTTCTCTTGTATTGTTCAAGAACCCGCGAGTATAAATACGAGTGACGTCATGAGACCCCACATCATTATGAATTGCGACCATGAGTCATGCCAAAAAGAATTTGAGTTTCTTGAAACTATTTAAGCGTAAATCAAAGTTTCCCCCGACTGCTTCCAAGAACCAAGTTTTAGCCGTTTGCGAGTGTGCGCATAACGTGTTGCGTGGCAACGTAAAGTTGACCAAAGAACAAAAGAAGAGGTTGAAAAAACATAAGAAGATTCTCAAGAAACTTTCGGCCAAAAAATCTTGCTGGAAATCTAAACGTAAAGTCTTGGTGCAAAAAGGAGGAGCTTTTCTCCCGTTCCTAATTGGGCCTGCTCTATCTGCTTTAGCCTCCCTCGCTTTTAGCTGAGGCCAAAAAGAGGCCGAAGGCCGATCCGTCAAAAAGAGGCCAAAGGCCGATCCGTCAAAATGGCAAGAAAGATGGTATTGGTACCTGAGGAATCAATGCGAAGGATAACTGGGCAGTACGACCCTATAATCCAGACGGCAAATACGTTGGACAGGGAAATGTCTATGATATTAGGGCGAAAGATTTGGACGAGAGGGAGAAATGGAGAATGTACCAGCAGAGTCTGCACAATTATGCAAATTTGTGAAAGCCATCAGGGATTGGGACATTGCGCCAGGGCGCGCAGAGGAGCCCGCAGCCCCTGCAGCCCCGCCCCCGCAGAGTCCTCAAGTGCGCAAGTTCTGGGTGCGTTGGCTCCGCGGTACAGGCAGAAAGGCGAGCGTATACTGGACGCATTGGCGCGCGGCGGCAAAATATCATGGGATGAAAGTGGCAAGGTGACGATTGGTGGGACAAAGGTTGAAGGAACCAATATAGTGGATTTGGTGACAGACACAATGAGGAAATCTGTGCATGCACCCAAAGGATGGGAACATTTTGCATTGATGTTGGCTGAATCCAATTTTCCGAAATCCTTGATTGGGAATGCAGACAGGAGAAAGTTTATAGAAAAAGTTGAGCTGGGCGGGTATAAATTGCCATCGCCAGCTGCCGCTCCTAGTATATCGGCTGCACGCACAATAGGTACATCGCGCGTGAGGCGTTCAAGTAGGAGCACTCCTAGAACGAGAGTGAGATCAAGGTACCCTGCGCGTAACTTGAGATGGGAAGTTTGAAACCAAAGGAAATCAAGCTTCTTAACAGAACATATTATGATTTGGAAGGAGAGGCAGGTTATGGTTCTGTTGAAAAATTGCACAGGAAAACTGGATTGGACAGGAATAAGATAAAAGAGTGGCTTGCGAATCAAGACACATATACTTTGCACAAACCTGCACGCCGCAAGTTTCAAAGGAATAGGATCCATGTGACAACAATTGGGGAACAATGGCAAGCTGATCTGAATGACATGCAACATCTGGCTAAATATAACGATGGCTACAAGTACTTGTTGACAGTCATAGATTGTTTTAGTAGGTACGCTTGGGCGGTACCACTGAAGTCAAAAACGGGCAAAGATGTGAAAGAGGCATTCCAGAACATATTCAACGGTGGAAAGAAAGCCAACCCTGTTGGCTTTTACCCAAGAAAGTTGCAGACTGATAAAAGCATTGATTAATCATATGCTTACTGAGGCTATCAGAAGGTTTATAAAACACTGAAAACTGGGCAAGATCGTGTTTTAGTTTTTTAAGCTGAGAGACACCCATTTTGTCTGGTTTTTGGGAGGATGAGCTAGCCAGGAGCTACTTACCTAACTGAGAAGAGTTTTCTAAATTCTGCATGGCGCCCAACGTGGGGCGCCATTTAGTCTGGTTTTTGGGAGGATGCTATAAAGTAATAATGGAGGATGCTATAAAGTAATAAAACTTTCACTTGTCTTGCCTGCCATGCAGGCAGAGTGGCATGAAAAGGGAATCACAGCACAGTGTGGCCGTGGCACCACCCCTTTGCAGACGCTCCTCAGACATTGTGCAGACACATGGCGGGGCGGCACATTTTTTTTCCAATCCACGTCCGCAGGCGCGCCTCTGATTGGCTGTTGGGAATTCCAGCCAATTTCAACATCCAAATTTCAAAACCTACCTTAACCAAACGTAACCTGACCTTACCTTACCTAACCTGACCTAACCTAACCCTATTGTGACCCTGAAAGAGTTGCGAAGCGGTGGCAAACATACCAAATGGCAAAAAGCGGTGGCAATGCAAAAATCCCAAAATTGATGACGTTGCAATTTGCGACGACGTGATTGGCTGTTGCGAGCTCCTGGTCCGCGGAAGTGGATTGGAAAAAAAATTATGCGGCGGGGCGGCCGGGAAGACCTTTTGAAGATCAGGCCGACCGGGTGACGGTTGGGTTTTTCTGGCCTTTCAACCAATTCACAAACGCTGAATAAACAAAACGTTCCGTCACGTCAGCTGTTCCACAGCGTTCTCTCATCAAACAATGGAGTACACAAACGCAAATGGCTGTTCACAGTCAGTTCGGTGCTGTGTGACCCATTTTGCTTGCTCCGATAAAAAAGTGGTTGGAAGCGAAAAAAGTGGTTGGTTGACCTGTCGCAGTGCAAAGCATGATGGTTCTCACAGAGAAAATAAACACAGAGAAAATAAACTGTGCCATCGCCCATCGGCCATGCTGTTTGTGAAACGAAAAATAAGAGATCATGCTTTCAGTCTTGATGACCATGCATTCCTTGTGGGCACACACATCCCAGCAACATCACACTTCTGGAATATTTGCGCGGCCAGTGCTGCATGAACGCATAAACGCAATGATCTGCCCACACCCAGTTCCATTGCAATGTCCGCGGAAGTGGATTGGAAAAAAATTGTGCTGCAATGACACCTCCAACTGCCAATGCGGAAGCGCGTTGAGGCGTTGCCTCCGAGAGAACAAGGCCGTTGCGCAGAAATTAAAAATTGGTGTGACGTCACAGGACCGGATGATGTTTCCTTGAGTTTTGAAATGCGAACGAATGGCGGACCGGGGCGCGAGCACATTTTTTTTCCAATCCACTTCCGCAGGCGCGCCTCTGATTGGCTGTTGGGAATTCCAGCCAATTTCAACATCCAAATTTCAAAACCTACCTTAACCAAACCTAACCTGACCTAACCTAACCTCACCTAACCTAACCTCACCTAACCTAACCCTATTGTGACCCTGAAAGAGTTGCGAAGCGGTGGCAAACATGCCAAATGGCAAAAAGCGGTGGCAATAAAAATCCCAAAATTGATGACGTCGCAATTTGAGACGACGTGATTGGCTGTTGCGAGCTCCTGGTCCGCGGAAGTGGATTGGAAAAAAAAATTATGCGCGGCGCGACGCATAATTTTTTTTTCCAATCCACTTCCGCGGACCAGGAGCTCGCAACAGCCAATCACGTCGTCTCAAATTGCGACGTCATCAATTTTGGGATTTTTGCATTGCCACCGCTTTTTGCCATTTGGCATGTTTGCCACCGCTTCGCAACTCTTTCAGGGTCACAACAGGGTTAGGTTAGGTCAGGTTAGGTTAGGTTAGGTTAGGTCAGGTTAGGTTTGGTTAAGGTAGGTTTTGAAATTTGGATGTTGAAATTGGCTGGAATTCCCAACAGCCAATCAGAGGCGGAGGCACGCCTGCGGAAGTGGATTGGAAAAAAATGTGCCGGCGCGACGCCCAAGGAAACTCACATTTCTCTTGATCCAGACGACGGATTTTGACAAAATTTTCCATGGTGGAAAGCAGAAAAAAGTGCGATTTCAAAAGTGTAATGGTTCTGTACTTTCTGCGGGTAAAAAAACGAAATTATTTCTGGAATGAAAATGTTTTTAGGTTTAGATTCGAAAGAATTCCGGATTCCTGACATATTTTGATAAATTGCGCGAATTTTTCTGCTGCAACGTGGTTTCGACCTGTGGAAGAGTTGTAGAGGAAACTTTCAGCATTCCAAAAAGTCCAAAATCATTGCATTTGAACACCATTTGACTCTTTTCAAGAGAGAATGCGACATGGAAGCATGTTCGTTTTTGGCGCATGCATGAGAACACGCGTCGAAATGTGTCTTGATATGGTTTTGGTGTTCAAATTCATTATTTTTGCATTTTGGGAAAGGTGAAAGCTTCCTCAACAACTCTTCCGCAGGTCAAAACCACGTTAAAAAGTGAACCAGTTCCTCGGCAAGTTTTGTGATATGTGTTGCATAGCTGCAGGGGCAACTTCGCAGGGGCAAAAACGTTCGCACGTATGGCTTAGGTGTATTGCGGGTTTGCATACGCTTTCAGGGGC
>JASGXE010005421.1:0-25311 GCA_030068105.1 Sinentomon sp. SZTP_YWyxl
TTAAGGGCCCACAATTCCAAAAATGGAAGTCGGAGAAAAACGCATCTTTTCTCGTCCACACTCGCAGCAATACAATTAACGGGGGTAGGGGGTCAAAATGATGTTCACGATGCGATTTGTTTCAAATTTGGCACACATGCATCATGGAAGATAGTTTACATGCAAAATTTTGGTACCCTACTTCAAGTGGTTCCCGAGTTATTGACAAAAATGCCAAAATGGTCAAAAGAGTGCAAAACTCTGAGCATGCTGTGGGGGAAGTGCAAGACATTTCGTGATTTTGTTTTCATTAAAATTGTCCAATAAGGTGTACTTTTTGACAGATGAAGCCAGCTTTTCAACATTTGACCAGGAAAATGAAAAAAAAAAAAGCATTCAGAAACTGACGTTTTATGATTAGCTAGCGTGACAGGCACGGCACACACAAAAAAGTCAGACTCTGGTCAAAAATGGATTTCTGTCTTCATTGGAAAAAATACTTTTTGCATAAGTATGCCAATTTTCGCTGTCTTGCATGTATCTCTGCTGACAAACCGCAAGCGGAAGTTGAGAAATGCTAAAAAACAAAGTGGTAAAATGCACCCTGATTTTTGTCTTTTTCGAAGTAAGTGATTATGTACGTATGCTGCAGAGCAAAAGAATCGGTGCACAAGAATTATTACAATTTCTCGACTACCAATAAAGCTGCAGAAATGGTATCTCTTTTTTTGTATCATTGGGATCGGCAAAATACGGACAATATGGTGATGTCAAAAAGCATAAAGCCCTGCAAATCATGTTATTGCAATTTTCTGATCCCGAGACTCCCTGTGGGAGCCCCACATGACCTGCCTCTGCCAGATCAAGCACGGGAGAAATTCTAAATAGCTAGCCAATTCAGGGGCCATGCAATTTCTATTGGACGATCCAGTTTCAGATGTTGCACAAATGGGATGTTTTGCAGTTGTCCGGATGTGAAAAAGAACTTTAATCACATTTTCACTGTATTTGTGAAATTAATTTGAAATCTGATTCAGTGTTGCTGTTCCTATCTTTCAAAATTACCTGGCTTCAAATCATCGCAGGTATGAATGAAGATGCCAAGGTGGCCCAAAAATTCCACTGAAAGAATTGGTCAAATGTTATCTCTCCGAATTGCTTCAATGTGGGATGGCGGGAGGTCTAAGCATTGGACACTCAAGCAGGTGCCCAAAATGTCCCGAGAAACTTTGAGACACCTATCCAAGTTCCCTAATTCTCTATCGCTGCTTTCAAAGAACTCCATGGATGGCCACTGGTATTCTGCTGTGTTGTAACTGAAAATCCATAAAATCTGATGGCCTTTAAATTTTATGCGGCACCTGTCGAAAGTTCTCACAGGTCTTCAAGTAAATGGCCACCGTGTCTGGCATTACTTTAACATAGATTTTCAATGTCCATTAAATCTTTGGGCCAGGACATAAGAGAAATAACAGAGACCAGATGAATTCAGTGGTTAAACACTTTCCAAAGAGTTAAATGTTGTGCAGTTTTTTGCTTGACATGAATGCCATGCCATTTGCAGTACTCATGCCATTTAGAGTTAATGGTCTCCAAAGAAAATTTGAATGCAAATATCCCAACCCTTTTGATGGCCTGTGTTTAGCACAAACTGTGCGTAGGTATAAATCGTTTGCTACAAACCATGCATAGGCATAAAATAGTGGGCTACAATATAAAAACGTTCACCTTTCGTCGTATGCTTTGCTGGCATCAGAAATTAATTCATCAACTTCTGCTTGAAACTTCTGAAGTTCCAATTCCAGCTGACTCCGAACCGTATTGAGCCGTGTTTTGTGCTTAACAGTTTCAGAGATAGCCTCCCGCAATGATCGATTCTGAGACAAGTAGACATTGTACTGAACACGAGCCTGCAAGATTCAGAAAAACATCAATGTTATTCTGCTTCAGAGAATAATTTGTGAGAACAAGAAACGTGCAATCATTTTCCAAATTACCAATGTCAAAGTTTTTCTTCACTCAGAGCCAAACGATCTGCATTTCTTTTCGGAATTTCAATACTTCTTGCAGCTCATTTTACTCCTTAAAATGACCAAAAGGAGTCGACTTTAGGCAAGAATGTAGACAACAATACTTGAGATCAGGGAAAGCAAAACAATTATTGTTGTCATCACTTCGAAACACCAGTGTAGAGACAAGATAGATCTGATGACACACTGATGGATGGCAACGAATCAGGTAACAAATGGAAAGAAGAAATGAAGAAGAGAAGGTGAATTAACTAACACTGTTCAACTTGTCCTCTAAAACGCTGCTTTTTCTCAAAATCTGAAAATTTGGGGCAGCAGCCAATTGTTTAGCACTTGATGCTGAATTCTTCTTTTTTGCAAATAACTTATCTTCAAGAGCTTTAATTTGCCCATCAAGATTCTTGTTCTGAAAGAGAAAAATATATGCTTAAACAGCATCTGGAATTGGGTTTGTAAGTGAAAGGATGAAAGATGCATCAGGGAAAAGTTTAGAAACTTTGGTGGAAAATAATTATTCTTTTAATTTCTATTTTTTTCAAACTAGATATACATGCCTAATGTTTCGTTATTTCACTGCCTCAACAATGTTGGAGGTTGGTCAGGTCTGAAGGAATATCTGTCCCCCCACAGAGACAGGCATGACCATGATTTTAAACTCCGGTCAAGGGTTGTCAGCAGAGATGTGGGGAAGTATTCATTCGCGTGTAGGACTGTGAGGGAGTGGAATGCTTTGACTGCTCCGAGGTTTTTAGCAATGCTCGTGACATGAGTGCTGAAACTTTTAAGAAAAATGTAAAATAGAGCATGAGCTAGATTTCTTCTGCCAGGATGTTTGAATGTTGTCTTGCTCATCGTTGTTTTCTGTGTTCTGTTAAAAATTAATTTGTGCATTGTGACAATGCTATGGTTTGTTTTATTCACCTTGAAATTTGCGCAGGGGTTGCCCATGCAAATTGAGATGATAAAAAAAAATAATGGAAGCTCACCAAACGAGGTCTTTCACTGCATACCAACATCTACATTGATTTATCCAACAAAAATCAATCCAAAACGTTTCTATAAACATTGTAAGAAGTCTGGAATCACTTGATGCACATTGGTAAAATGAGAAGTTGGCCCACGTCTTTGCTCTGGCACAAACAGAAATATATTTGTGCTCTCGCACGAAAATCAAGGCTCTATCTATCGATCATGTAGTTGCTCAGCTAACTGCCTTATTTTTGTTCTACTTTATATAACATGTCAAGGAAATAGGTTTGCGGCTTCAGGGCAGAACCCATAATTTGTATTTTCATGGTCAGTCACCGACAGCCAATGTCGCAAGGCAAGCACTCACTTTGACCACAGACCACCCAAATGTGGTGTGGGGCAGAGCACCTGGGGGTTTGGGGGAGATTTATTTTGCAATTTGCACATACAATTTTGACATTTATTCTTTGGCCCCTGAAGGCTGCCTGGTTGACAGTCTGCGGGGCGGGCGAGACAAAGGAACACATTGGTGTGAGAACGGTTGCAATTTTTGCATGCATTTTTGCCAATTTTGCCACGTTTTCGAACCCTGAAGAAGTGATCGCCGCTTTCCCTAAAAAATATGTGCCACTGGAGAAGCGAAGGAAAGTCTACAGTGATAAGTCATGTAATTGGATGCCAGTTTTCATAAGCCGCGTGTAAATCAACTCTCGCTTATGAATGCAGGTTTTCTTGTAGGTATTCGAAAAACAACTCTGAGCCAACTGCTGTTTTTTTGTTTTGTCTTTTGCAGACGCGAATGCGTCGTCTGCTAAGACAAAATGTTATTTTACCCGCAAACCGAAAACACAAGCCCTGTTTCAAATAGTCGATTTTCGTTGCAAATCGATAACCCAAAAAATTTCCCACGAATTGAGCCCAAATTTCGAATTTTTCTATCATTTGCAGAAACGAAGAGCTGATTCATTTTTCTCTGCGATCGGTTCAAAAATGTGAAAATTTTATTCTATACGATTGCACTTTTGAATTTTTTGTGCTAAAAAGCCTTATTTTGTAACTACTGTGTACCTGGCGGGTCAAAATTTCAAGTTCCGTATTTATGGTCAGATTTTGATCAACTTTAGCTGTCTGTTAGGGCTTAGGTATATGGAAGGTCTCTCACACAAAATTTCAACTTATTTGGTCGAGGTATTTCTGAGCTATGGAGTGAAAGGTCAAGAACTGGCAATGGCATCTTTTCACATCATCCGTCAGTCGCTAAACAAATGAAACGGTTTCCATGGCAACATTAACTGGATTTTCGATTTGAATCAAAGCTTCCGAAATTCTGCCGCTGATTGTATATCTTCACCATTAGCCAGACTCTTCATTAGCAATCACACTCAGATTCAAATCAGCAATTCAATTCGATGGCTAGATTGGTGTTGTGCATGGAACTTTAATTTCTACACACAACGCTATTCGAGTTAAAAGCATTATACAGGGGGGGACGATGCACAACGCGGAGGGCAATCAACTACATATCAAAGTTTAGGCAGGTATGATCGTGGACAATCGACCACGACCAGGCCCACTCGTGGAGACAGTCCACCACCCGGAAAATGTCTCGCGCTGCAGGGTGCTCATAACACCTGTCCTTTGGAAATCATTATTTATTGAACCGAGCGTTGAGTTCAGTGAGAGGTTAGGAGGATAGGTTAGATCTGATTAGGTTAGTTATGTCAGGTTCAGGTTAATTAGGTTACGTCCAAATTCCCTCACTGTCAGGCCTTAATGAGCAAATACCAGTCGCCTAATTTGCAGCTGAAGAAAGCCATTTGAGACGAAAAATGCAACTTCACCACTACAGTTTAAATTCAATTAAATCTTTATAAGTTGTGCGACATGATGATAACGGGAAGAAATAAGAACATGCACTGTTCTTATCGCTTCCTGTGATCATCATGTTGCACAACTTATTCAGGTTAAATTGCCAGTGCATTCACTGAGTTTTGAAATGCCATGAGAAATGAATTCCTTGTTGAATGCCACCCCTATGTCATGTGTCACGTTAAATCCTGGCACCTATCATGCATCATAAAAACCTTTTCATATAGGCCCTACTATGCAAAATGTGGCAAAAGAGTGTCGCCATCAGGAGTCCATCACCTCGCAATTTTGGAGCCCCACTGCTCCTCCCTCGGCACCCTGTCATATGACAGTTTGCGTGTAAAGAGCAGACGGGACAGAAACTGCAGTTCGAATGACATATTTTTTTGCTTGAAAACTTCTAACAGATATTTAAAGAAACCCAGTCATCATTATCGGAAATTGCTAACCGTTTTCATCGTACCAAATTTGACATGAATCACTCTCCTCAGCACTTATCTCATATCTTCCACACATGGAATGTTTTCATTTGATTATTTTGCCAAACTTTCTGGTTATGTAGTTTTTACAATTATTGTACTGGAAATCACTTCCTAAGTTAATACACTGCAAAAGACAAAACCATGGCTTCCCTGGAAGCAAACCTTTCAATCTTGTTTTAGCCTATAACAAACCAAGTGGTGATTGTTACAAACCAAGTGAAAATGTATAACTTGTTTGTATAAGAAACCGAGTGGAGATTCGTATTGGTTTATGATGGTGGATATTTTCCAGCCCTGGAATGAACAGTTGAGTTATAAGATCCAGCAAAGAAATAAAATGCTAGGAAATAGCTGAACAATGTATGGGTCAACAGTTAGGCAAGGCCTGCAGCACGAAGAAATCATTTTTTACTGTCGTTCCGCACAGCGGTGCAAATCCCTCTTGGATTCTGGGGGGGTAAGTTGCCTCCTGGGGCCCTTCTTTCTTGAGAATAGGGGCCCTTTTACGAAAATAGGGGCCCACTTGTTGGCAATAAGGCGGGGTCGGTACCATATGAAGCCCGCCGCAGGCGCAACGGGGTCTGGGGCAGCGCACCAGCGGGGATCCGAGGGGCAGAGCCCCTGGCAGGGGGTCTGGGGGACGGAGTCCCCCACCGTCCCCCAGAAGCTTAAGAAATTTTGAAATTCGAGTGTTTATTTGGGGTCCAAAATTGATGTTTCCTTAAAATTTTTGGGCCCAAAATGTGCCTTGAAATGATGGGCGCACTTATATAGTTATGCAAATTTGAGGCACATTCGCAAGAGGCCTGCACGAAAGCCTGAATTTCCATGTGTGTGCGTGCAAGAAACTTTTTCTGAAATTCACGAAAGCGGACGCAAAAACAAAAGCGGTGTGTCTTCCACAAAAGAAGGCCAAGTGGAGAAGTTAAATTGCAAAACCAAATTGTGAAACAAAGTCGGAGGCGCGTGGGGCCTGGGGCGGAGTTCTTGAATCAAGTGTGTTGCCAATACCAAGGGACAGAGCCCTGCAGAGTTGAAGAGCTTAGCAGGGTGTCTGGGTGTACCACAGAGGTTTGATAACTTTTAGGAATTTCAACATGCATTTTGGGGCGGATTTTGGCTGTTTTGGGCACCATTATGGCCAAGGCCAGATGGTCAGGCAAGTCAACACTATTCCCAATTTCGGGACTGCTTTGGCCGATTGCCCCATCATTTTGGCCTATGTTTTGAAAATGAGAATAAATGGGTCCCTGATTCCTACAAGTGTTACTTACAAGTCAACGTTTTAATTAACTTTTTTGTTTCCGCATGGGAAATACTTATTTCTTCTTTGTGTTAACTCGTACGGTGTATTTAAAATTTGGACAAATCATGCTGCTTCGCATTCACCTGGATGGAATCAGGCTGCTGCCTTGCAGGTGCTTTGGCGTTCATTCTTTTCTTTTCCACTGGACAGACTTGTATTTTGGAAATGAGGGTTTTGAAAGCTGGAAGCTGTGGATTGATTCCCTTGCGTTCTCGGGGCACAAGAGCGGTTTATTCGGGTCGGCGGCAGGGGCCCTCTGATGGGGTTGGCGCAAGGGCCCCACCCCCTCCAGAACTCCACTCACCCAATTCTGGGGGGGTGTACCCCCCCCCCCCCCCTGATTTGCGCCCATGGTTCCGCAAATAATTTGAGGCAATGATGTGAGAAGGACATGGCTCGGAAGAACAAGAAAGAATCCCCTCAATTTTTGCCTGCCAAACTGTCTGTTGAAAGACAAGTTGAATGTAAGAAAGTGCTTGGCCCCACCTGTGCACATGTCATGTGTGAATGGGTCGAGTTCTTTGGATATTTCTGGAAATTTTGAGCCAACTTTTCCAACAATAGACTTTTTCAGGAAAGCCTTACCATATTCAGAGTACTTCATCAGACGTGCTTGGTAACGGATAAGGGGTCAGTGGCAGCGATTTCAGAGAACAAGTTGAGAGTTACCTGCTTCAGATGCTCAACTGTTAAGACCGCCAAGAGAGACAGGATTGTGCAAAGTTCCACGTTATTCGAAGTCGGTTTTTGGAGAATTCATTGTGCTAAGAAAGCATTTTTATGAATAGTGTTTAGGAAGTGACAAATCATTGTTGCATGTTGTGCAATTCTGGAAATATCTAGATTACTAACGGTTGGGGTCCCCTGATAGCATATATGCCACGAGGCATGAAAGCAAATGTAATCAAGGTGTAAGCAAACAGATATAATGAGAATAATAATGACGACAAACATCCTGTTGTGTGAGAAATGATGGGCACCGCTGGTCCAACAACACCAAGCCTGGTCGAGATTTAACTCGCGGCGAGGTCAAGAATAAATTCAACTTTACATGAATAAACTTGGCAGGTCAAGGATAAATTTGGCGGGTCGAAAATGTTCGCGTCTTCGTCGTCATTTTTTTCTCGTCATTGAAATGAGCCCACACTTTCAATGTTGTTATTGACACCCAATTTATTTTTGTTCTTGCAGGAAAGTGAGAAACCGAAAGAACCTCTCAACACTATTTTTGTATGCAAGTAAAAACAACATCTTAAATAAATTTGTACATTAGGTAGGTCTACTGATAAAGCGACGTACAAAATTGTCTGCTTTCGAGAACAGCCTAGAGAATGAAGGTCGGAAGTTCGGAGGGTTGTTCCAACGTGAGATTGCTCTTACCAGCCGAGTTTGACGATTTCCGCTCCACATGACATGGATTGACCACTCCACATGGTCGGCAATGAAGACAGGACCACAATGGTCTCCAAGTGCGAGTCAGATTCAATCCATGCGGAGCATAAATCGTCGAACTCCGCAGATAAGAGCCTTCCAAAGTTGTCTGCCAGCCTTCTGGGGTTTTCCAACAATTATTCATTCATTTACAAAATTTACTCAGTCCAGGAGCTCATGTATCTTCATTTAGTTTATTGGTTAAGTTGGATATTGACAAAGGTAAGCTTACTTAAAGGAAATTGTTAGATAAAAATACCCACTATCTTCAGCTGCCTGTTGACAAGTTCGGTTACATGTTCATAGCTGTTAGCTAATTTGATTAACTGCTTTCCCTTCTTCTTGGCTTCCTTTTTGAATTGAGCTGCTTCAGATATACCCAATTGCACCAGCAATTCCTTCTTTTCTTTCTCCAACTTGTGGAGGGTATTCCTGAGAAAGATAATACTGGAAAATTAGTACCTATGTTAAAAACTTCAAAGTGTTTTTTTTTAATTTGAATTTGACAACTTTCATTTGCATGGATAGGTACCTCCTTTGAGATTGATAAGATGAGTGGATTAAAGAATGGGTCTCAACCAGGTGGCATCCATTGTCATAACCCACATAGGGGCCTACCAAGGTAAAAAAACGCACACCAAGAAAATAACAAATCAAAATAATGTGCATGCAATCAAGATGTTATTTTTTTTTTTGTTTTTTTTTTGTCTTAAAGCCTCAGCACTTATATAACATCCATGAGCATTGCCAAAAACCTGGGGCTCAAGGCATTCTTGGTACTAATTCGTCGGCCTGCTTTCAAAAGAATGCTTTCCCACACCTCTCCGGACAAGGTCTCAATGGAGTTTGTCGTGACCAAGAGAAGCTGGCATTCTAGTGGTGTGCGAGGGTGACCTTTAATAACAAGCAAAGTTAACCCCTATCCCCCCACCTGCCTGATGGTGTCAACCGAATTGCAGGTTGACAATATGAGAAAAAAAAACAATAATTGGTGAACAAAATAGGCGACGATAGGGGAACAAAAACAAGCTACCTATAGGCGAAGACCCACCAGTCGGTTGACACCTACAAGGTGTTGGTGGTGAGGGAGGGGTTAGGCGGACCACCATCATGCATCATTTAGGCAGTGAAATAACCCAACTAGTCTCTAGGCAGATCCACATTTTGATGAGGAAGACCACGCCAAGTCAGTTAACAGAGAATTGATGCTGCAAAGTTCAAGCAAGGTTTCTTGGTTTGATGTTTGCAAATAAAAAGGTACGAAATGTAGGTGAGAAAACGTGGCTCCATGAATCTAACTTCCAAGCTTATGTGTTTTGAGAAATCCACAAAATATGTTTGGCCCAACAGTTTCTAATTTCTGAATGAAAATGTTCACCAGTAGCCAACCCACAATAAAGCAAATGCAGTTGTAAAGCTTGATTCATTGCAATGCCATTTTGAAAATAAATAAAAAATGTTGATTCAAAAATTTATTCAGGTCAAACTTCAAGGTACCTAAGGCAAAAATTCAGTAAAATTGGTTGAACGCAAGTGTGTCACCTGGAATTCTCATACAATTATTGGATCCATGAATCCTTTGAAAGATGGAAATTACTGCATGAACTACCGACGAATAATCTTGTGGAAATACGTGTAAGTCTGGTATTTTCCTGCACATACACTCTTATGTCGTTTTAGTCTCAAGGGATCCAAATATTCTCCAATTCAATGGGTACCTATAATAGTTCCACATTCCTGCTTTTTCAGATTTAGGAGTGCATGATTTTGAAGCAATCAAGGAGTGCAGGTCATCGTATCAAATAGATCAAGATTTATGTCAAAATATATCTAGATCAACAAGAAAACAAAGAAAATGAACGGAAGCAGAACGTACCTTTGCTTGACGAGAACAGACTGAGCCTCCCTGATGTACGAATTTCGCTGATTGTCCGCAATGCTGGCCAGTCTCTGAAGACGTGCAGCCTCTGCTTCCAGTTCGCCAGCATCTGCAACATCAAGGCCAACTTCACGATTTGTGGCACTCCTATTTGCAGCTCTTATGGATGATGCCATTTTATGTTGGTCACAGTTACCGCTTAAATTAATGGGCCTGGACTATGTGGGTCTATGACATTAGCTATGACAGATCCATTGACACAGATCTAGGATGTATTTACTTCCATGGGATATCAAACTCGAACTTCAGTTAAAATGCTTCCCAACAGTTTATCAGAGACTTCCTGCCGCTTGCATGACCCAAGAATTGTGCTCAATTTTACTGCAAGCAAATGCTTACACATCAATAGAGAATGTTTATCAATAACTAATGTTTGAAACATGTCACAAGAACAGAAACAGCAGCTTTGCATGATATGGAATAGCAGACCACCATTCTCACGAACTCGGTAACACATCCTTCCACTTGGTGATACAATCTCTGTGACAGCTTGCCGATCAATCAAATCCATAGCATCTAGAAGAGGCTGGCCAAACAAGTCATGCAAGGATGTCAGTGCTGAATCTGAAACTAAAATTCAGAATGGCAAAGTGTCAGTTGAACTCATGGCCTGTCTTGAACTTGACCTGTCAGGTGATCAGGTCATTATAACATAACACTGTTGTAATGTACGAATACGTAAGTAGAACTCAACAACCCTGTTGTTGAGTTCTACTTAGGTATTCGTACATTACAACAGTGTTATTGAGTTCTAACTTTTTCCAGAAAAGTTGCAATTTTCGGACCTGATGTAGGTATGCCGTCAGACATTTTCTAATGCCACCAATGCCAGTTTCCCAAGCCATCCTTGTTGAGATCTTAAACAAGATGCAAGAGCCCATCTGATACGAAAAGAAGTGAAGACAGGACCTAAACAAATTCAAATTTATTTCATAAAGGTAAGCAAAGCATTTGACTTTCTTGGCTTTGGAGTATAAGCTGAACAATCCAACCAATGTGCCACTTTAAGGACACTGATATGGTAAGCTATGCTAGCGGGTCTTAGCGGAACAATCCAACCAATATGCTGTTTGAGGAATGGACATTGTTACGGTAAGCTGTAAGGCTGAACAATCCAACCAATGTGCCATTTTAAGGGCACTGATAAGTTAAGATATGTTCTTGAGTCTTGGCAGAACAATCTAACCAATGTGCCGTTGGATCCGAGAAGGTGGTCAGGGATGGGTAAACGAAAAAACTCCACGTATAATATGCACGTATAATATGTACGTATAATACACTAGAAAACGTATAAACCTTAAAAGTCGAGTGATACCTCATTTTTGCAGAAAAAGTTGCTCTTTAACATGCTAACATTCAATTCATTGCATCAAAATATTGACGCGCATCATCATCAATAAAAGAAAAAAAATATATAAAGTAGTTTATCCGTGAAGCCACGCTTTTGCTCTCAAGCTGGCCCCACAAGATAGTATTAGCCACACACCATTGTAAAATGCATTTAAAAAATTGTTTGTGCACCAATCGTGTGAAAGTTAATGGTGCCAAATTGAAATTATTCACTTCGGTAGGTACATCTTTTTCACATAGGTCTAGATGCATGGAGCTAATGTGCCTGGTAAAAGAGAGAAGTGCACAAAAAAACCAAAAATGACAAATACTCCGAAGAAGGCAAAAACCTAACATCACCGTCGACAACCTTGTTGAGCAGGAAATTGATGCAATTATGGTGGCAATGAGAAAGGGCCAAAAACCATCCTCATGCTTTGTCTCACCGAAACGAAAGCTTGTACCGACCACAACACTGTTTGGATTTTCGTGTCTGATGGCACTTACATTACAAAATGGCTTTTTGGTGCTCCAATATTTGAAACTGACTTCCTGATTGCACCTGGCACTGATGAGATTGGATCCTCATCTGATGAAACCTGCTGTGCATCTCCATTCTCTGATACCATTGTGGTAAGGAAATTTTAAACTTTTTTTCTCATACAAAAAAAAATTACCAAAACCAATATGTTTTTCGTATGTATTGTCTGATTTGAAAATGATGTGTCCTTGGACATGAGTGCACATGCACCGCTCCAACACCTCAGAGTCACTGATATTGTGTTCAAAAATTTGAAATGATTTTGCCTAAATTTGATGATTTGATTTGAAATTTACAAAAAAAAAAAAATGAAAAAAAAAAAGAATGGCCCACAATTTTATTTTGAGGCCAACAAAGCAGAAAAAAAACGAGGGTGGACCTAGAAATCCTAACTGACGGATTCAATCCGGAGCTGCTTTACCCAACTTCATCGGGCCGATTCAAAATTCCTGTGCCAATTCTCTTTCTGGTCCGACAGCCTAGAGGTCCAGAATTCCGCGATCACCAGAAAAACGAATCAGAAGTGGCAACCCGTAAATGGCAAGCGCACATGCTTGAAACCGCTCAAGTACTAATTCATATGGCATTGGGGTGAAGATCTAGCATAAAGCACTGGGTAGCCATGCAATCATTGGCACAATCGTTTTATCACGATTGCTTCGTCAGTGTTTCATCACGATAATTTTATCATCCATTTCGTTCATTATCTTTACGAGTATTTCATTTTTATCCACTGTTTTACATATAATATTTCATTTGAGATTGTTAATGGGTATGGTGTGCACCGGTTGATGATGCTTGTTTGGGTGTGTTCTTGAGTGGTTGCATCTGTGTGATTGTTGTCTGTCCGCCATTGAATGCAAAATGACTGGGCCCCGTCCACATTCCGATGACAGAATGTTTTCCGAACTCCTGTCCCCTCCCTCCCTTCCCCTTACAGACAATACAGCCGATTGTGTATCCACCCCTTCCCTGCCCCCTCCCTTTCCCTCTCCCTTTCCCAGGTATACAGGGTGTGGCAAAAGTAACCGAACACCTAAGTCTCAACATGTCAGCAGGTGCCCTCAGTTGTGGCATGTCGTTACCTGTCAGCTCAGAAACGCCTTGTGATGTGCTTCCTCAAGACGAAAACAAACTTCAACCGACAAGAGAGATCAGAGACTTTTACGTGTCTCTTCCGGTTTCGCTAAACGAGATGGCGGTGTTGTTCGGCTTCGTTCTTTGGCTTGCCAATCATTAACAGTACGCTAGGTTGGTTAGTTTAAGTCAGGTTGGTTCAGCGACGTTAGGTTCGGCTAACACTAACATAACCCAACCTGGAGTGAGCGAGGGATCGACCGTCCAACACCTGTATCAGACACCATAGCCCACCTTCACAAACAACTCCACACCAACAGCCTCCATTTCAGCACCTGACAAACGCCAGAACCAGTCATAAGATAACTGTTATCACACAAGGAAACCCAAGCCAATGTGCAAGAGTTTCTGGGCTGACAGGGTCCGGCATGCCACAACTCCTGGCGGCTGTTGAACAACATTGAAGCAGGTGTTCGGTTACTTTTGCCACACCCTGTATGATGAACTGTGCTGTTTTCTGAGAATTTTGCTGTTCACCATTGATGTTTGATATGAGAGCCTGTTCTGCCATGACTATTGGTGGACTGGTGGAGTGCAGACTAAAAAAATGTTCGCCCAAGATAAGCGCATAGCACATGGTAGAAAATCCTGCAAGAACTGCAAATGTTGAAAAAAAAAACACAAAAGGTTGATCAAAAACCTGCCAGATACAAGCAAGAATCCAGCTGCGGGATGGGAGTGAGAATTCTGGCATTTGAGTAGGTACCTACCAATATTGGACAGCTTATGGTTCATCGATGTCATGGATCATCGGCAGAGTGAAGGATCCGTAGTATTTTCTGTTCGGATGAAAATTCAGGAGAAAACGGCAATTATTTTTCTTGATTTTCATCGACAGCCCACATCGTACAACAATGTGACCCGTTTTAAAAACAAAAGCGATCATTTTAGACAAAAATCTAAAGAAGCAATATAAACTGTTAGGCCCCTTATTTGGTATTATCCCTTCCTGTGATCGTCATCATTTCCGACGTCTCATTCCGGTTTAATTCCTCCTACACTGCCTTGAGTTGTGAACCAACTTCACAATTGAATTCCTTGTCAAATACCACCCCCAAGTCATGTGTCACACATGCTAATTTTTTGCACACGTATAATTGGTGTTCGTAAATTCCTGGGAATTTACTTTTGCGGGAATATTCCTTTTTCGGGAATTTTGGGAACAAACGAAAATTCCTGGGAATTTTGGGAATATTCCCGGAAATTTTGGGAATATTCCATTGGGAATATTCTTGAGAATTTTGGGAATAATCCCATGTAATTTATGATTTTCCCGCAGGAATTTTAATTTTTTTCAAACTCAAGTAGGCAACCTACCTCGTTCGTAGTTGTTGAACAAGATTATCATTTATCACATATTGCCAGTTTCCAAAATATATGAGTCATTTCGCCATCATCCACAGACAAGTCATATGCTGGCGTGAAGATGCAAAATGCACGAAAGCAACAAAATGTTGCTAATTAATGTGGTGAAACTCAGCAGGGCTGTGAATTCGTAATTCTGTATTTTCAGGGGAAATTTGGGGCGATTTTTAGACCCGGTTATTCCTGGCCTGTTTGCGAACGGCTTTTTGGAATTCCAATTTTCCTTTCTTTTGATCTAATTTGTCTGTTTGAAAAATCATACCTCTCATATTTTATTTAGCATTTAGCAGAGTTCGTTCAGCAGTGAGCAGATTTGCTCCTTTGAAATCGTCATGTGGAGCTGCTCCCGACTCTGAGACTTGATAAAAAATTATAAACATCTGCTCCTTCTTCTCGACGAGCATGACGGCATGATCAAGAATTCGCGACTGTAGCCTCATGTCTGGCTTTGGCGGCTTTTACTAACAAAATCTGGTCTTGAAATTGCCAACTGACAGTTCGCGTCTGAACTGCGTTGATGGACTGGGTCTATTTGACTTGCAAGAGAATGCCAGCAGATGGATGAATGAGTTCCAGGGAGCCAATAATAGAAAATCCATGGCTAAGAATGTGCTCTTATATTTGTCTGCTTCTACAATAGCTGCTCAATCAAAGATAGGTATGTAAGTAGATTCCTACCTACACACCAAAAGAGAAAGATGGTTGCATACGCTTTTAACAAAAAGAATTCATTAATTTTTCATGCAGAATTAGTTCTGCAAGGATACGTAGGAATTGCTATTAAAAGTTGTAAGAATCAGGCTCTACGTAAATGGAAATTGATGGCGTGGGGAGTTGCAAATCATTTCAAATTTATTTTTAAATGGTCATTTTTAGGGCAGCATTTTTACTTCTGGCCTAGAAGTTCTAGGGTAACGTAGGGTAAAAAAATTCAGCAGAATTAGGGCGAAGGCATAGCTACACATTCACAGCTCTGTGTTGAAGGTAGACGAGCAAAAGGAGCAAAACATCCACAAGGTGGGAGATCGCAAGCCCACAACAATTAAATTTTGGGGAGAGCAGCTGTCCTCACTCCTTCACATCAGAAAATGCACTTATCAAAGCCCAACCCCTTCCTGTCCTGCCCCCTTTATGCTCAACGCTGGCTGCACTGGAGACAAAAAGTCTAAAGCAGATGAGAAAACCAGAACTGGACTTGGGGTTACCTAAATTTTGAATGTGAAATATTCTAAAGCTAGAAATTTGTCAGAAAATTTTAATCTAAAATTCCCCGGAATTTTGGGAATATTCCCTTGGAAACCTTTGACAGTCAAAAACAGACAGAAAAATCAATACAAGACTGGAAATATTCCTGGGAATTTTCATTGAAAATTACCGGGAATTTTGGTAATATTCCTGGGAATATTCCCCCGGAAACTTTCCCAGAGGGGTGGGAATATTCCGGGAATATTCCCGGAAATTTTGAGAATATTCCCGGGAATTCATGACAATTCATTGGACGCCGAGACCTACACATTGGTGAGTTGAATTTAAACCATCTGATAACTCTTCACGTTTTCCGAATGTTGCAATGCCCGATTTTTCTTTTCTTTATTGCTTGCAAACGATGCCAAATCAAAACCTAAGTAACGTTTTCAAACAACTAAAATGTAATTAATATTTAATATAAGTTCCTATTCATTTTACTTGAATTGCAATTAATTAAAAAAATGAAAAAAATCATGTTTTGAAAGAAAAAAAATGGCCTGTAATGATACTTGAGGCCAACAGAAAAAAAAAATATTCCCTCAATCCGAACACTACGTATAATACTCAGTATTATACTTATATAATACTCAGTATTATACTTACCCATCCCTGAAGGTGGAAAGCTGCATGCTTGCATGGATATAAAATCAGCAAATGGTCCATCTCAGAAGTTTAAAATTTCGTCCATCCAAAAAGTTGACCGTGTCACAAACAATCCGATGATCAAAAAAGGTTTGGGGTTGTATGAAAAGTTCCGAATTCAAGCTCTTGGGAAGCCATCATGTGGACATGATTTTATTCATTCCCAATAGTTTTCAGCTGGAATTGACAACAGAACTCTTCATGATTGTATGTAAAAGATTTCTGGAATAATTGACACAAGGTAAGAATTTTTTGGGTTTTTGCCAAACCACATGCCAGCTTATTGACAAAAGCTTGTTGGAGACAAAAGGTGCCACATGAACATGTCTTCGACAAAGGGGAATGTCTTCAATGTGCTTTTTCTCATCAGGTTTCAAAGTGCCTTTGACCAAAAAGCAATAATGAAGTCCTTGCTCTTTGGGGTCTTTACATCACATTGACAGCCTGTTGTCAACCACAAAAGGGTAGGTACCTCCTGCCATATGCCCACACAACAACAATTAGGTTTCGGGAAATAAGAGGTTCAGACATTTTGACGTGTTGGTGATACTTACATCAAAGATACCAAAAGATCTTGATCAACAAATACCTAAAGATCTTGTGTTAGGTAGGCCTACTTGCAAAATGACATAGCAACCTACCTTTGTCATCGTCGATGAGATCTTGAAAGACATTGTTTGTGAAAGTAGAGCAATTTCCATCCATGGCAGTCATCCAGGAATTTTCTAAGCCCATTTAACCTGCAACATTTTTAAACTGATAATGTAGGATAAAATGCTCCCTGTCCATGGGTCGCAGGAATGAAGTATGAGACCAAATTACATACTTTTGTTGAACCTATCAATAAATCAGTTTACAAATTGTGATGTGTTGATCAGACTGAACAACATTATCATAAGGGGACTGCCTTTGGTTCCTCAAGGTGATAATCCTGATCGGGCTGTTAAAAACTTGGTGCTTTGTGTTGCTAACAAAATTGGAATCCAGCTGGAACATGAGCTCCAAATTGATGCTGCTCATTATCTGGGTCGTGCCAATGACAATGGGTCAAAATCACTGATTATCAAATTTGTTAGCAGGGTTATTAAGTCGAACTTCTATCGAGCACTGCGATCGGCTAATATCTCCACTCAAAATCTGGGATTTGTGAACAGGCCTAAAGTGCCTGTAATTGGATTTTTTTTGTTTTACT
This sequence comes from Sinentomon sp. SZTP_YWyxl, assembly GCA_030068105.1. Taxonomy (NCBI): domain Eukaryota; kingdom Metazoa; phylum Arthropoda; class Protura; order Sinentomata; family Sinentomidae; genus Sinentomon; species Sinentomon sp. SZTP_YWyxl. The sequence goes on from JASGXE010005421.1 coordinate 17,460, forward strand.
ACCTACTTTGAAAATGTTACTCACAGAAAGAAGGAAATAAACAAAAGTTATCCACTTACCCTGCCAGTGGTAATTGCAAATCCATCCCGTAGATCAGGCCAAAATGACCGACATAGCTGCAGAGCAGGCAGTTGAAGATGACACCGGCACGACAATTGAATTGCACAAACACTTATAGGCATAGATTCAAATGAGTTGAATCAACATAGCCAATTAGCCAGGTAGGTAATCAACCTAGAATACAAGGCAAGATTCCAAGGAACCTGCAAGAAAGGTGCAATGGCCAGAGGCCGGGCAAGGAAGAAAAGTAGAACAAAAGCATTAGAAAAATGCAAAAATAGATGAAACTAAATTGGTTTATAGGTTATTGCACTTTTACTTTTTGAGGTGAAATTTTGGATGTCACGTGATTTCCCTGAGAAAGCATATGTGATAATGAATTTGTTTGAAGCTCATGGAAGGCTCGTGGAAGGCATGTGAAAATAGAGGGGAATGACGACAGTCAATGAAATGTAAAGACAGCTCTGTAGGAATTGACTTTTACAGCGGAGAGATCAATGCGGGGTTAACGCTAACTCCGAGCTGCGAGGTAAATTTTTCCATTGGAGCAGATGGCAAAAATTTACCTCGCTACTCGGAGTTAGCGTTACCCCCGTGATGATCTCTCCGCCGTTAGTAGGTATGGCTTTACTGAAATCCTGTATGCCTACTTGATCACTCAGCATCCACACTAAACAGGGAAATAATCAAAAAGAAATTGCTCATTTATCATTTTTGACTTGAGAGCTTTTTTAAATTGAACACAACGAACACAGCTTTGGAGTTCACTGGGGAGCAAATTCCAAAGTTTTACTCCAAGGCTTTGCAGGGAAAATCTTCCATACCCGCTGGATACCGCAGGTGCTGGATACCACATAAGAGCCTACTTGCGTACCCGAAAACAGCACATTCTCTCCAAGATGGAAACCATGATATAACAAATTTTAACTGAAATAGCATTTATGCATACACAAGAGTATCTGAAGATACACAATCTGATAGATATTCAAGATATTGCAATCTTTAAAGAGCATTCGGGTGTGTGCATTGTAGGATGACCAGGTTAGAATACGAACAGCTCTTTTCTGTATCTGATAAATTGGTCTAAGAACCTTATTATACGAAAAGCCCCAAGTCATGGCACAGTACCGAAGATGTGACTCAAAATGCGCATGGTAAAGTAAACGTATGCAATAATGAGGCAAATTTTGGGACGCAGCCCTTAAAATGAAAATACCAAACGACAACTTTTGGAGTAAGACTTTACTATTTGATTGCCAAGACAAACATTGATCAAGATGCAGACCTAAAATTTTCACACTGGCAACAATTGGAAATTTAGAAGAACATGTGGTAATAAATTCAAGGGTAGACACAGGAGGAGATAATGGTTTAGTGAAGAACATGCAATTTGTCTTAGAAACATTAACGAAGAGTTTATTACAAGAAGACTACAATTAAAAATGATTGGCTACATTCTTGATTTTGTTCATTAGTCTAGCCGGAGACTGATCCGAAGTTAGCACGGAAATGTCATCTGCATAGGCTATTGCAAATGTGTCACCTGGCAGATCATAGAATAAATCATTTATGTAAACCACAAAAAGCAGAGGACCCAGGATACTGCCCTGTGGGACCCCCTTTGAAACAAGCAAAGGAGGTGAAACATGAACCCCCACTCGAATTGATTGAGTACGCCCAGCCAGGTAAGATGTTAACAAACTGTGAGCTGTACCACGAATGCCGTAGTGATAGAGCTTGTCCAAGAGAATCTTATGATCAATTGAATCAAAGGCCTTAGAAAAATCAACGAAAAGCCCACCTACACATTTGTTGCTGTCGACTTTTGTTCTAATATAATTGCATATATTCACCAGGGCATCCATGGTAGAGAGACCTGGGCGACCTGGGATACCATCTCAACCATTTGACCAATGCCAAAATGGAACTGCTGAAGTTTGCCAAGGAGAAAAAGGATGCCAAAGGTTGGAAATTCTGCTGGTCTCGAGATGGGAAGGTATTTGCCAGAAAAGTCGAAGGCATTCCAGTGGTCTTGATAACTAAAAAAGAAGATCTCAACAAGATTGTTTGAATTGAATAATTGTTTGTCTTGAATTGTGTGTGTTATAACACAGCCAATTACCATCATGGTTTTTGTTTCAAATTCACAATTTTGTGGTACAATTGACAGTTTTAATCGGAAGTGACTAAAACGCTGAACCTGCTTGTCTTGCTTGTCCTGCTGGTAATGGCCAGGTTAGGGTTAGGTGAGGTTATTTTAGGTTAGGATAACCTAATCTAACAATAACCTAACCTATTTAACCATTACCTCAGGGCAAGCAGGTTTCCAGCAGGACAAGCAAGACAAGCAGGTTCAGTGTTTTAGTCACACCCGTTTTAATCGCCTGACCTCCCAAAATCAGTTTACTGTTCTTAATGTTAATGTTTGAAGTTTACGTGGCAATTTAGACAAAATAAAAATTCTGCTGGGGTCTTCATCCAGTGCCTTGAGCACTGGACCGCCGATGGCACATTTTTTTCCAATCCACTTCCGCGGACCAGGAGCTCGCAAGTCGACTCAAGACTCAAGTAAGGTTTACGGCTTCTTTTCGCCAGACCTTAAGAAGAAGAAACAACCGACAGAAATGATAAAAACAAAACAAAAGAACAACTTCCCCTCTACCAAATCAGTCCATTCCAAGGGAACGATCCAGCCTCCTCCACTCCACCTGATCAGTCTACACACACACTGCAGTGATGTCACAAATCCTTCATCATTGGCTCAGCGTCAGATCAATCATCCTTCGGGCTAGGTTATCGTCATTGCCTACACCTCCTTCGTCCTTTATTCCGTGTTATCTCCTGAGTTCATCAGACATCCCTTACCACAGTTCATCCAACTGCTCACCTTGACATTCGTTTATTACCTAAAACAGGAGAAAAAAAAGAAAGAGAAAAAAAGGATGAAGGAAAGAAGCAAAGCAACTTCAAAAGAGGCAGCTTTTAAAAAGAATAAAAGAAAAGAAATAAAGATGACAAGAAATAAAGATGACATAAAGAAATACAAGAAAGAAATAAGAGATGCAAGAAAGTGAATTAAATGAAATAAAGATGAGAACTTCCCCTTTCCAGTGCACAACAACAGGGGAATGGTTCACCTTGTGTCAGTCACGCGGCGAGAGCGCTGTCCGGCATAAGCTCGGTTAACCAGCGCAGGGAGTCACGGAGCCAGCAGTACGCACACTCCCTCTTCCCAGCTGCGTGAAAAAGGTTTTGCACTGACCACGCAGTGGGGGGCCGCCAGCATGGGCCGCCGTCTCCGGGCAGGTTCCCGGCTTAGGTCTGGGCGTGGGTCCCCGACCCTTTCCCAAACCTCATGTATATCAACCCCGTGGCAATGCACCAGATCGGATCCGAAAAATAGACAAAGAAAAACAAAAATCTCCAACTACCCTCACTCCTAGGCAGCAGAAACCTTTCCCTTCCACTTCACAAGGTATTGCTTCGCATGTTCCACCCACTGGTCTGATTCCTTCTCCCTCCCTATTCCCAGTCGTTCACGAACAAGCGTCCATTCCTGCTCTTTGTGAACACCCCTGTTCACATCCATCCACCCAGAAAAACGTCTCTCTTCAATCATTGACTTGCACCACAGGAATATGTGGCACAAGTCCTCTGACTCTGCCCCACAGAGCCTGCATTCCTCCTTCCCATCCAATCCACCCAACGTAACCGTCTCGCAGTTTCTAGAGCACCCACCCTGGCCAGAAACAACAAGTCGCTGCCAAAAGAACATCATATATTACATCCCAACTCATTTGATCCTTTGCAGAATACCCAGTCAGTGAGCTTTTTGTGACACTTCCCTTCTCCACCGATGCCACTGCTCCTGTTCAATCGCTCTCCTTTCTCTGCGTACACAATCTTTCTCGGATTCCAGATCCATGTACCTGCCCCACCCTAATGTAGGTACCCTTCCACCTTTCAATTTGCCGAATCTGTTTTTGCCATGATGTTCCACTACTCATTGCCTGCACAAACACCGTGTTTCTTAAAAAGTCTAACAAGAAATTGCGATTTCCGACGACCAAAATCAAAGTCTCAAGCGCTGGTTCAGGGAAACTAAAAAAAGGTCCAACATAAGTGCCCGGACAGCTTTGTTTTGTCTAGACAAGAATTATGCAGGTAAGCAGTGAAGATATTTCGTGAATTGCGCGGCAAGAGATGCACACGCATTGCGACTGCTGCAACCTCGCCACGAGAGAAACGAGCAACGATCGCGTATTGACTCACTTCGATTGACTCGCGTAATGCGAGTCAATCGCAGGACGAAGTTCGGAAATGAATGAAAAAGTTTGTGCATGCAGGTTGACTTTGACATCTCACCTTCAACTGGCAGCAGGGTAATCCGGAATTTAAGGTAAAACATTCGATGTTCGAATTGCTGACCTGCGGCACCCTATGCATGCGTGAAGGCACCGTTCGACAGATTCGCAGATGCTTCTGCACAACTATGATGTAAATTGTTGGAAGGCTATTCGGATTTTTTTTAGCCGAAGCATTTGGATGTTTTCGGGCAGCGTTTGAAAGACGGAATCTTTGACGATTCCCCAGACAGAAAAGTCCGTAGGGGTTAAGTCTGGCGATCAGGCAGGCCAATCGATGGCGCCCCACCGTCCGATCCATGAAGCAGGAAAACCCTGGTTTAGAACAGTCCCTTTTATGTCAAATTTTTGCCTGGTGTAAGTGAAGGTGGATTTGACAGGCTCAGGCTCGCCGAACTTTGCGATCCACGTCACCGCAATCATTTCGATACTTTGGCACTGATAAACCCATTTTATTATGTCGATACGTTGTTCAATTGAAAGACGTGCCATAGCTGGACAAACAAACCTGTTACAAAACACAACTCCCTCATCGATGCACACTGCTTTAGGGCTGTGCGAATCGGCTTTCGAATCGAATCCTGCGAATCGAATCCCTATGGTTCGAATCTCGAATCGAATCCGAATCAGTTGCCCAATTTCGAAGCGAATCCTTTCGAATCGAATCATTTTCTTCAAATCTCCAATCTTGATTCGAATCCCACCACATGTCTCGAAACGAATCTTTTCGAATCGAATCGGGCCAGATCCGCGATTTTCGAATCGAATCCTCGAATCGAATCACGATTCATGCAGTCCTACAGGGTACCTAGTCAACATGATTTTAATTGTGGGCATTGCTCAGTGACACATTCGTAAGCACTGTTTGGTTCCAGGTTGTGGCATCCTACGGGACTGTGGATCAATTTGGAAATTTTAAAAGATTTGAGAATCGATTCGAATATTTTTCTAATCATCGTAAAATCCCGAATCGAATAATTTCGATCGAATCCTTTCCTTCGAATATCGAATCCTGATTCGAATCTTGCCACATTTTTCGGATCTCATCTTTTCGAATCGAATCTGGCAAGATTCGCAATTGTCGAATCGAATCCTCGAATCGAATCAAGATTCGCCCAGCCCTATGCTGTACTCACTGGATAGCAGTTCCATTGGTATACCAAGGCATCACTAAATTTAGTGATGCCTTGGGTATACTCATGCATTGTTCGATGCAAGCAGTTCCATTGGAAACCGGTTGGGAGGTCTGAACAACTGCTGCCTGCTCGGGTGAGCCATGAGCGAGGGGTGTGGAAGGAAAGAAACATGGAGAGAGCAAACGTGAACATGCGCCGAGTTGTGATACGAATGTAAAAGCAAAGAAACAGGAACGAGTCACATGCGTTGCCTGCTCGCAGGATCCCATTGCAGAAAAAATTCGCTTCCAGATTTATGAGAATGTGGGATATTCATTCCGCCGCAGATAGAAAAAATAACACGTACTCTTTGGCCACCCTGCAATTCAATTTTCAGGTAGCCAGAAAAGGCGAGAGCAAGAGAAAGCAATGCTGCTCTTGTTAACAGCAGAAGCAGAAAAATGACTCGTCAAGGTTGACTCGAGAGCAATAGATGTGAAGATTTAAATGAAGCCAAAGGCACACAATGCACAAGGTCGGTCAGGGTCAGTTGACGTGAAAATCACGAAAACAGTTTATGGACTTCGTTCACTTTTGGGCGAAAATGCATTTTCTTGTTCGACTTTTTGAGAAAGACCCCGCACATGAAAACCTTCTTCGCAAACTGGTCCCGATCCATGTATTGCAGCCTTGCCAAGTATCCAATCTCAGCTCAAGCTTCTCTCACCTCAAAACTTGCACATGCCCACTCTCCATCCAACCCAGCTTGAGCTGCCAGCCCATTTCCCCCCATGGCCAACAGTCAATCACTTCGTCTGAAATTGTGACGTCATCAATTTCGGGATTTTTGCATTGCCACCGCTTCGCAACTCTTTCTGGGGTCGCAATAGGGTTTGGTTTGGTCAGGTTAGGGTTTGGTTAAGTGAGGTTTTGAAAATCGGATGTTGAAATTGGCTGGAATTCCCTCCCAACAACCAATCAGAGACGCGCATGCGGAAGTGGATTGGAAAAAAAATGTGCCCGCCGATGCAGCTGCCGAAATGCACTTGCGAGTGTGCCTTCAATCAAATGTGCTTTTTAAATTTTTTTTTTTTAATTTTTATTACTGCGGGGTCCCAACGCCAGCAGCAAAAAGTGGCGCGACCCCTCATCGCCGACACGAATGAGACCCAATTATTGGGCGAAACGTCATTTCCAAACCCAAAGTGGGATTGCAATGTGCAAGAAAGTGCGTTTGAAAAAAATGCAAGCAGAGTATCGACGTGGATACAAAGTTGCAGTTGCAATGGCAGCATTCACAAGCCAAAAAAAAAATAAATAAACAGACAAAAAAATTGAGAGCGTGTAAACATACCAGGTCATTTTTCAAGCGTCACGAAACTTGTCTCAGAAATTTTCCCGTCGAATACAACGAAGTCAGATCTCAGTCGGATAAACAAGTGAGTTCCAATTGAAATGGAAATGGAATAGGCCGAAGGAGGTAAAGCAGCACACCAAGCACACAATTTTCATAATTTTGGTGCAAATAATCTCCTCCATTGCGAAAAAAAAAGAAGAAGAAAAAGAAAGAAGGCAACAATAAAAAAAGGTGCTGACTGTTGAACCTGCTGCACACCTTTCAAGCGAGGCAAGTTTTGGAGAAATTCCTATCCTACATGTGAAAAAAAAATCCATCCTGGAAAATTGCTCCGTTCACAGCCGAGAAATGCATGAGCCGAATAATGAGAAAGCTCAGGACTGGACTCCAAAGCAAGAGTACAACAGGTTGTGCTTCAAGAAGCGGGCTGGAAGTTCTCGCGCCGAAGCGGTAAGTAGACCCTTCCAGTCCAATTCTGTCAGCACCGCTGCTGAAAGTTTTGGAGTGAACGAAAACGTGGGGAGCAATTTGTGGGGACAGAAGCGTGATGCTGTCACCAAGGGGCAAGAAGTTCATGCATCATCATGAGCTGCAAGCGAAGTGAGCCTATACTTTGTTGGGGACAAGAATTTTTCCTCTGACAGCTTCAGCATTTCAGATGTGATGGCAAGCCTGTTCCAAATGAAAACAACGTCTGCACAAACAATGACGTCAGTGCAACCTCCCATTGGTCCGCATCTTCGTTCGCAGGTCGTCCCTTTTCGAGCAAACGTTGCATTCACATATCACATGGTTTTTTTTTGTGTGAATTCGCTGATGCTGTTGGAGGTTGTTTTTTTCCGACATGCATTTTTTCTGACAAGGTGAGCAGTTTCGTCGATTTTCAGGAATGTTCTAAATTGCGAAAAAATACAGCAAAAATCATTTTTGGCAGTTTATCCCGAGATTTTCTCCTG
>JASGXE010005422.1:0-34008 GCA_030068105.1 Sinentomon sp. SZTP_YWyxl
CCGAAACTGACGGAATTTTGCTGATGAGATCAAGAAAGTTATTCCGAAGTCTGACATTCTGTGTTCATGTTGGGTGAGAGTCATCTGGGAGTGAAAAACTTGGAGATAATTACGTGAGCCGAACGGCCGTTTTGGGCGTTTTTTGGCCAGGGCCAAGGAAGTTTTTTGGACGTTTTGGCCAGGGCCAAGGAAGACCCTAATTTTGGCCGTTCCCTGTAGAGGTCTGAACCTCCAGAGGTGCGCTGCATGCGCAGCGCAGGGACAAGCTCCAGCATAGGTCCCTTCACAAACATGCTGCAACAGCGCCAGCAGGTTTGCCTTTTCGACAAACTTCGGTTCTCCAACTCTCGACCCACCGAGCACCCTGCACGCTTATTGAAAAGCAATTTTTTCTTAATCGTTATCTGTCAATATTTTTTTAAAAACAAACAATATCTTCCAAGAAAAGGCGGTCGATTCGCCTTTTCGCGTAATCGCTGCGGCGACGACCTGTCGCCTATGTTCGGAGATAATAGCGCTTATACTGTATATGCTTTCTCTGACGGTTTTCATCTTTGAACAAAATTATCTTTGTTCCGTAATGCGATTGTGCAGGTGCATGCTTAACATTCACAAACAAACATTGAATGGTTTCCGCACAATTTGGGTTGAAATAATTTCACAATGAGATTTTTGCCTATTCATCGCTCAATTGATCCAAGACTGTAGGCCAGAATCTTCATGAAATTCTCTTGTAACGGGCGGAAACCATAAGCGTCCTCTTCAGTTTTATATCTATTGAAGAAAATATATCAACAACCTTTGACAAAAATACTTGTGAATTTACTGCTAAGTCCAACAAAACTTCAATTTCTTGAAAATGACCCACGAAACGAAAGACTTTATTGCCTTTTTCAAGAGTATGGAAGCAGATGTGATTTCCCTAACCATGTCGTGGATTTTTATTTTCTCTCGGTTTGATTATCATTTTGGACTTCTGTTTTTGTATTTTCTCTGGCAATGTTACAGAAGGTCAAGGCGGGCCCATCACCAGCAACAAAGCATAACAGACGCAACTCAGGCAGAGAAAACTCGATCTTTTTGGAGCTGAAATTCACAAGTCGCAAGACCTCCTTTGTCAACGGATCTTTTTGGAACACGGAACATGAAAGAACATTTCTGCAAACGGTCTGCCAAACCAATCTTATTTTTTCGTTATCACTGCCATGCTGCTGCTGAGGCGTAAACATGCCTGTGCTTGCGCATAAAGAAAATCAACTTCGCTTTCAAAACATGCAAAAGAAAAGCATTTTCGAGATTGTTTCCGAGCGATGATGTCCAGCTTGCTGAAAAAAGGAGAATCAAAAGCACTGGAAGGCCCCATTTGGACTAATGACGTTTTGCCGACGGGACGTGAAGTTGTCGCCAGCCCTCGTCAGAATTTTGGGATAAAACGATGGATCTTCTGGGTCTTGCAGCAAGTGCAACACACACGTACATTATATTGTATTTTTTACCGCAACATCTCTATCTTTAAATGTGATAATCATGTTCAATTAGATCAACGCAATAAAATAAACCAGAGATGGAACAATTTTGTTATGAGCGTCCCATCGAGGCACTTTAAACGCCTCATGACCGAAAGTCTTTAAATTATGTGGCACCTACTTCGAATATTTCAAGGATCATGGTGCTGAATTTCGAAAATTACCGTGCTGTAAAAATAAAATTGTAAAAAAATTACACGTCATAACATATCGTGTTTCTAACTAAATTCGGATTAGCACAAATTTTAACACGGATGCGGGATCCAGGATTTCGATATTCATAAAAATGTTACCCAACGGGTAACTACCCATATGTAATGGCTGTTCAAACACCGAAAACACAAAAAACTGTTGATTGAGTTATTTAAGCTGCGATCATGGCCGGTTCCGTGCCATGAGTACGAAATTCACAAAACCATGAAATACCGTCGGAAGAAAGTGTTTCTAGACTGTAAATCGTTTCGAGAATCAGGTAGGCCTATAGGGCTTGCCATAAGAAGAGGCCCAGGGCTACGTTTGGATTCACAAAAGCAGAATAAGACCCTATACTGATACCTGCAGCGAATGGCGAATGCGACACACATTCACCTCGCTAATACATGAAAAACAGCATGGAAATAGTGCAGCAGAAAAGATGGAGGAGACCCTCTGTCTTCTCCCTCGTGATTCAATTTTGGTTCGCAGGCAATTTTTTTTTCAAATTGCCTCTTGATTCCATAAAAGAAACGAAAATAAAAACCAAATTTTCGCAATCATACCGGGGAAATTTCAAATCCTCGATGCTGGCTATACCGTTCATTCAATTCCAATTATTAAGTCTGCTCCAAAGTTTTATGTTTATGCACTTGCTTGTTTGCTGCTGTGTGTTTTGCCGCACATCAAGAATTCCTGTGTTCAAGACTTGTTGCTAACAGTGTAAGGGTAAACCGTACTTATCAGGCATAACTTTAATGGTAGACATGTAACTAACTACACGACCTGTAACTGTAAGGGTAAACCGGACAAACCCTTCGAATTAGTCCACTCGAGCTTATTGGAAGGCTGAATTTTTTTTTATCACTGCCGTCTCGTGGTCTCCATTGGCCCCGCAGCAGAATTATATTACTTTATTCGCTATCAGCTCAGACAATCGCATCCGTTTGCATGATTTTCATTTATATTCCAAAATAATGATAACAATAATAATAATTTGATGCGAATTTGCTGCCACTTGCGGATTTTCTCGGAACTTTGCCAAATATTCTTCCGCCGTTCAGAATCTCGAAATCATCCGCAGTTTTCTTCGGGATAAAATAAATAGTGACCGCCGTTCATTGGATGCCCTCTGCGACTCGGCGCACTCTACCCGTTTTTCTTTTTTCCTCCCGGATTTTATGAGCATTATATTATCTTCCGGACTCTAAATAATTCCCTCGTAATTCGTAATATACGTATACCCAGTCGGAAATTTGGGTTTTTCTGAATCCAACGTCTTGGCATTCCGCAGGGCAAAAAGCAGGCAGCAAAATGTGATTTGGAAGTCGTTGGCCGAGAATTTTTGCGTGCTTCGCATGCATTTCTTCGAGCCCCCGCCACCTATCGAATGTTTCTCTGCAATTGGCAGAATAGCATCCTCGTACAGTGCTCACTGTCGCAAAATTTTTAACCTCAAAAGAGAGGCCTGGGCTTTGTAATAACAACAAATCTTATTTGAAAGATCTCCGTTCTCCAATTCGCCAGGTAATAATTTGCAAAATCGCTTCGTGAACCAAACTCCTCAATTGAAACGATGGAAATCAAAATATCATAAATCCATATTTTGGCGGTTGGGAGTAAGGCTCAACATCGTAGTGCCAGTTACACGAAAAACCGTTTACAATCAAAAGGGCAAGGTACCGCGCATGTGGACATGTATATTTCCTTTTCACCAAAATATGAACAAAATAATGTCACCCATTGATTACAAACTCTCGGTCCTCTTGCTACCAGCAGGATATTGCGCCTTACGCACAACCGACAAAATGTGGACTAATGACCTTTTTATTCGAACCGATCCAATTGCGAGATACCATTTTCATTGGGAAAATAATACCAGGACGAGTCTGAAAGGTTTCTGCCGGCAGTCAGACCTGCAATGGTCCCGCTACTCAGTTTGTTGTGGAAATTTTAAAGTCTCGACATGTTTCTTATCGAACCGAAACCTCATAAAAACATAATTATTTTTTCGCGAAAAGGGCATGTCCTTTTCGGTGAGCGAATGAAACACAAAAGAATTCGAAAAAGGACGTTGACACTGAGAATTGGATTGCTTGAGTCCTTCGTTAAGGATTTTCCTCGTTTAAGTTGAGTAGACAGACTGGGAAAAAGATGAGCAACAAGTCAAGAATTTTTGTTAGATATGAAAGAATTGTAATCCCTTCATGAAGTTGCAAAGAAACAACATCTTTTCTTTATAGCTATCTTTCCAGAGAAAATAATGAACTATAGTTTGGTATTCCATCTGGGCTCAGAGGCGGGATACAACGTGTTGGCGTGAGAGAGAGGTGACCATAAAAACGCAGACACAAGAGTGACTGACCTCCAGCAATAAATTCTCAGTTCTGATAGAAAGACGGATGGCATATGGAATTAACTAACATCCTCGCCGAAATGGACTCGTTCCAAGTTATTAAATCAAACGCGCAGAGCGATGCGATGCGGCGCAATGTCTGCTGGCAATTTCGGCGATTTGATCTTTGAACCAGAACCAACTCCCTGAACTGAGGGCGAATTTCAGAGACAAGTGTCTTCTTGCGAGAAACGCGAATTTTTGTAGGCTGTAAACATTTTTGCTGTGGCGTGGAAAACATAGCAAAATAAAGAATTTTTGAACGGTTCCAACACTACATATAGGGGCCTACAGGATGTTCATTCAGACTTATTCTGAAATGTATTGTGGCGCCCGCACTGCTTTATTCAAGTGCCGACATTTATGATAACCAAAGCTGAAAGCGTTGATTTTCCGACAAGCATTTCTAACTTTTAATGAAATCTGGCAACGTTGCAGGCAGCAAGCTCACAGTCGAGGTGCTTGCTTTATTGATTCAAACTATGTATGTATAGTTTGAATCAATTTACAATACCCAAGCTGAAAATAACAGCTGCACGAATTCACTCATCCTTTTCGCCTGGGCTCGAATTGAGCAGCGACAACCAGCCTGCTCAGTTTTTCACATTTTTGTCTGCAGCACAGTTTTTTTCTGCTCCAAGTCTGGTGATGTCACAGTGCCATATACGAGAGTCCTTTCGCCACCACACACAAACGTTTAAGTGGCAACATTGCTTTATGCAATAATTTTGGCTATAAAATGGGATCATTTTGTATGACAAAAGAACTGCATTGAACATTTATGGAACACTTAGTGTGTTCTTGGAACACACTGAGTGTTCCAAAAATGTTCTTAAAAGAACACTTCCTATCTAAGCCCATGTTAAAATATGGTGTTCCAACCTGAACTTCGTGTTTAGAGTGCAGAGAAGAGATCAAATCAGAATCATGAAATGCAAGCAATATTGTGCAGCAAGAATAAAACATCAACTAAGAGAGAAAACTGTTATAACTGAAATCACCGGCCTCTCAACAGAAAACAAGTTGTATACCCATTCAAGTGTGGCAGCATTCAAGTTTATTCAATGTTTAAACACATAAACCCAAAAATCCAAAAGGACGAACTTGCCTACAGCAGTATGGTGCTCTCAGGCAGCTTCTTGGGACTTGGTCGAAGTCCACTCTGCAAGATAGGGATACTCAGTGAGGTCAAATACATTCTCATTCTCTTGCCACATTTCTCTCCTTGGGACTTCAACATGCCAACACAAAAATAAAGTGGACATCATTCAGTTCTTTCCAAACACAATTCGATGATCATTTTTCCCACCTCACCATTCCAACAATCCTCCAAGGATTCCTGTGCGATCATGGACTTCGTGCAGTGTTCATGTTCTGTGTTCAAGCCAAATTTAGACCTTTCAATATCATTGCTCTCTTTGCTCTAAAATTGTTGCTCACTCCACTCGATTCATTTATTACATGCGTACTCGTAATTTGTCATCTTTCACCGGACTTACATGCGATCAGATTATACCAAAAGGAAAACAATGTGCTTGGTTTTTCGCCTATAGAGCACTCCAAAAAGGTGTACTGTGGGCGAAAAACCTGATTATTTGAAAAGTTCTTGCGTGAAGGGAAAGAAATCAAGAAACAGGGGCTCAGACTCACACTTCTCAGGGACATCCTCACCGATCAGATCACCTATAAAACCTGCTCAGATTACCTATCAAACCTGACCTTTCCCTCTGTGAGCCACTCAAATTTCACTTGTGCTTTGTGGACTACTTTCCGTGTGAACGTTTGCACGTCTGTCCAAATCGTCCATAGACGTTTCCCATTGATGATCATCACCATTTCTCAAGTGTAACTTCTTGAACGCACTAAAAAACCAAACGGTTTCATAATTGGAGTATTTTCCAGAAAGCAGAATCCAATCCAACTTTCCAACCCAGATCCGTTGCAGATATGGAACCACAGTTGCGAGGAAATTGGAACAAGCTTGAGGGAACACATACTTGAAATAAAAAGTGGTTGAAACTTTCATTTCTAGTTCTCATTTCAAAATAATTCATCCCTTGCATTGAGAGAAAAAACAAAACATCTGTAATGCTTTTCATTTATCTGCTGTTCCGATGTTAAGTACGGCAGAAATTGCAAAAAATATTTTTCTTTTGGAAAGCGACAAAAGTTGCGCATCACCAAAAAGAAATGGGAAGAAGCAAATGTTTGGGTGCCAGGTGAAAGTCGTTTGAAATAAATAACGTGTGTGATTTTTCCGCCCTGCTTTCCGGTGTTCAAAAAAATTAGTGATTTTCCCGCCCTGTGTTCAACGAGCCCTGACCTTGCCTGATTTCCAATTATTGTTGCGCATTCATCATCGATCAACCATCTGGAAAAGTCGCCCGAAAAAAGCAGTCGTTTTCTCCTCCTCATGACGTCACATATAGACAGGGCGATGGACGGCAAGGGAAAACTCACAAATAAAAATGGAACAGGTCTGCCCATCCGGTGGGCCAACATATATAAACCGGGCTATATGCTTGCACAAATTCTGTTTATTTTCCTTCGAATGCGAATATATAGGACTCAACTGTCTCGGAACTGGCACATCTTTGTACGAAGTATTTCGCATCCGGAAATGGTTGCTTCTTGATTTTCTCTCTGATTGCATTATTCCGCACTCGCAATTTTGCCAATTTCATTTTGCACTGATGCGCAAAATTCGCACGATAAGGTTTCGGCCGAGATAGGGCAGGAAATTTGTATTGAAATGGTCGGGAGGGAAGGAACCCCTTTCTCGTAATGCATGGCGGAAATATTCGCCATATTCCTTTGATTATTGGCAAGGACGTCGGCACTGCAATTGCCAAACTCTACTGTATATTGACCTTTTGGCAGAGAGTTTGACCGCGGTCGCCATCATGATACAGGCTGCAGCGGTCAAGACGGGTCGCGGATGTGTCAAGAGACATGTCAGTGATGTGGCGAAAAAATTTAAAAGCAAAAAAATGTCGCAACAATATCACTGACACTGTCAAGGAATTCGGTGATGCTTTTGTGAAGTTAAATCGCTGCAAAAACTGTGGACGATTTTAAAATATGTGTGAGCACGGATGCTCAAATTCACTTACGCATAAAGATCTTTGACTTACCTTCAGGGGAGTGTCTTTTTCGGGGACCCTGCATATTCCTACAATTTCCAATCGTCCTCGCAGACTGGGATTATTTACAACGAAGTTAAGGATAGATCGACAGGCTGCTGTCAGTCTAAATTAGACATGGTCCTGTGTAGGATATATTTTGAGAGGACAGAGCTGCCCTGTCCGTTGGGAAGGCATCATCAGATGGACGGAGCCAGACAGCGATAGACGATATGGAGAGACGGCGAAGTTACAAATCGAATCGACTTGAGAAGTTTTCCCAAACTGGACAGGAATTTGGCCAAGATTGGAGCACCGCATAGGCTGCTGAGAGGATAGGGTAAACTTTTGTTTTTGGGCTTCGTCTTGCCAGTGATGATCAAAGCGATAGGAGCGCGCGCAAACATCGAATTCAGAGCTGCCGACTCCTTGCATGAGGGTTCTTTGCCCTTTCGATGAGCTTCGGGCGGTATGGGCCACACACGCCCACACTTCAGATTGCGAATTCGTTTTTGCAATGCCTATCTGTGCTGAGTTTTGCAAAGGTTGCTATTTTGGCATCTGTTCTCTCAGTTCGTATTTATATGATAGATTCGACATCTCGCAGCGGTCTTCAACCCCTCCTCTCTCTTTCTCTCAACCTTTCCCTCTCCCTCTCCCTCTCCTTCAGGCTATCTTCTTCTTTTCTTCTTATTCTGTGGGACTTCAGTAAGAGATGACGGCGGCTGCGATAAATCCTTCCAAGGGTTTAAGGATCTGGATGCATTGTTCATCTTACAGCGAGAAATTTACTAAGACCATCGCGAACGATCAAGAACAAAGCGTATCGAAACGAGGAGCAAACGAGTTGCTAAAGGACGGAGGGACATCCAAGGAAAGCTTATTCTGGGCCTATATGTAAGGAAAGGTCTCAACAAAGATAAGCGTGAGGCAATTCCTGATTCTTGATGTGTTGAAAAGCAAATTTTTGGCGCACGAACTGTCCACAGAGTAGTCTGAACATACTCTTGCCACATAAGAGACAGGACCAATCCTGTTGCAAACAGATCAGCAGCTTATTTATATCGCCAATAACGTCTGTGATTATTTCACTTTCGTCAAGCGCTGCCGCTTGTAAGAATTTCATTCTGTCCAATTCCCTTTCCAAAAAGAAAATCTGGCCTCCAAAAAGTTCCATGAAAGCGCAGAAATCCAGATGCAAAAACAATGGGCTGAAATTTGGCGAAATTGCTGAAAGATGGCCCTTGACATGTTTACAATCGTATAGATATCTGACATTGTTTACGTCGACTAAAATTAGGCGAAAAGTAGTGTAGCAATAGCCATTATGTGAAGAAAGACTAAATAGAAAGAGTTTTAAATCTTTCCATATGAAGAACTTTAATGTCTATATTCGTTTATGCATAAACAGAAATATGAAATAGCACACTTCTAAAGGTATAAGTTGAGTGTCGTTGACTGCGCAACTGCTGAAGAATAACTCAGGCGTGCTTGGAGTCAACGGCAGCATGCGCAGCGAAACACATGGCACTCATGTAACGTGTGAAACTAGATCAAGCTCTGTTGAAATTGGATGATTGTCTCTGCTATTTCAACGTGACATTTAGAATTTCTCCAATATTTGGAGAGTTAGGATGGAGGACCGTGTATTTTTCACCTCTGCAGCATATTAATCACAACTGCTTTGGCCAGTCACACTTTAGAATAGCGGCCACTGTTTTGGACTGGACACACTTGCTTGCATTTTAGCAAAATTAGGGTGCTATGGTCGGATCGGGACGCGATTTTACAAACCCTGCCGCGACTTTAGATGGCATAGAGCTTTTGGTGCAAGAATGCTCGATTGGGGCCCTTCACTCGAAAGAAAAAAATTTTGATTTTTTCTTACCAAAAGCTATCTGAACCTGATCTAACCCTGTCCCCTCTCGAAAAATCCAATGCTTGGTTGGGGCCCCGGCCTGCCATCTAAAGTCGCAACAGGGTTTGTAAACTGGGGATCGGGACATGGATAAAGTTATGGTTAGGCCCCTATGTACTCGTAAGGTTCGATTATAGGGTCAAATTAGCTTAAATCAAATAAAACAATAAAAACAATACCAAGAATGACCATTCGTCCAATCCAACCTGCATGCATTGTGGTTAGATTATTCCTTCCTGTGCATGGCCAAAATCGCTTCAAATAATGAAAACGCAGGAGGTTATTTCAACTCTTTGAGAGACGGGTGCAACTGATGTTTTCGACCGTTCAAACCGGGTTTAAGGTTTCGGCAAAGGAAAATGGGATTAGTCGCTTTGATGACGATGCCATTCTGAAGTAGAACGAAAAAACACTTTTGCGATTGGTCAGTTTCCACGCGAATCTCCTTCGCATTCTGCTGGGATATTTGTCATCTCTCCACCGCAGCATAAAGCTATTTGCAGAACCTGTTCCCATTGCAGTAGACGGCTAGGGTTCATTTGCTGGGCCAAACCGCAAATTTGTAGCAGAAAGCTATTTTGGTCGGGAAGGCACTGAATCATTTCACCGCGCATTAGGTCGCTCCATAGTGGCGGGCATGTTTTCAGGTGTCGGCAAAATTTTAAGGAAACTTCGTCTATAGTGACGAAAACGTGAGAATGAACATTTTTAAGTTGTCGTTATCCCAGTGCTGAAAGAAAGCAAACACCGCAGCTTTTTCCTTAACTAAAAATTCTCGCCCAACACTTTGCTAACAACTCTTCCGACGCTACGATGATTGTTTCCCACAAATAGATGACAAAACTGTCAGCCGAGCTGATAATGAGCTTTTCACCTGCCCCTTAGAAACACGTGTGATTTGGATGGTCAACTCGGTGACATTCGCGAGTATATTTCCACACAAGAGAAAGGGCAACTCACGTTGTGGAAGTTTGTCGCAGAAATTTTTCACCTTCACTGGTCGGCTACGCCCGGCAATATCCGGTAGAATCGGAAATCGGAAAACCTTATAGGTACGCTTTACATCTCTTTCGCCATCATGTGTTTTCATTTGGAATCATAAAGTGCGGGGAAATCAGGAAAATATATTTCCAGTTGCCGTTTATGACACATAGGCAAATCATTATGAGTATGTCTGGCGAAATTCTAACATCTTTCACCGTGCTGGAAAAACGTTTACGGTGAAGTTATAGTCCTGTGCGAGACAGTAATTACTGTCACCGTGTCACCACTGGTAGCAACCCAAGAAACAAACCTGAAAAACTGTGCAGGGTGTTCCGCATAAAGCATTTATGAGTCTGGTTACGCAGGTTAGGGCTATAGGTCCGCTTTGGTTAGGTCAGGCCAGTCTGGGAAAGTTTTTGGGTTAGGTGGTCTCATAAGGTCAGGTTGAGGAAATACCTATTGGTTATCTATTCAAATTTTCCTCCTATCTTGCATGACCTATCCTAAGCAAGTGTGACCCATTTTTCTCCGCAATACTGGATTGAATGCCATGAATGTGCCGCAGCCTGAGGTCTGCAACACGTATCGTACCACTTCGGGCTTTCGCTTAAAAACGGAATGCCACGAAAAATTAAAAAAGGCACAGTGTGAAAGGCGCTTTATGCGAATATATTCCAGTTTGCAAATCCCGTATATCTTTAGGTACGTATTCCACCTCTTCGGCGGCATTGGCCACAATCTATTTTAGGTGGCCTCATTTGCTCGCAGTTCTATACGGGCTCTTTGTCAAAACCAACGTCACGTTGCGCTATATCGCAAGGAATACGAAAATAGGAGATAGCAGATATGCAGTCCAAATGCATGCTTCTCTACCATGTTTGCGTTGGCCTTTGAACGATTTCCTTCCACCATGGAGGCAGGCAACTCTGATGTACGTGTCATAGATTTTTATTTCATTGCGAAATTTGATGCGAGTTTGGCCGGTAAAAAGGATAGGGTCTTTTTGCGCCAGGTCGATTCCTGCCGGAAGGATTTAAGTTTTTGGCGATCAACGAATCCTTGTGCTGGGGGCAAGGATCGTTTTATTATGCCACCGATTGAAAATCTGCAAACTATGGCCATCACGGAAAATGTTGGCTTCGACTGAAACGCGGTTTCCAGCAGGAAAGAATGAAACTTCAATTTTCTCAATGCACGAGACACTTGCATAACACATGCAAATAGAGTGTGTTTGTTTCGCCATGGAGATGAGAGTGCATGCAGGACATGACGGGAGGGAGCAAGAGGGTAAAGGTACTTTCGAGAAGAAAAAAATGTCAATGCAACAGGCAGAGAACACTTTCCAGTTCTAGAGTATCGGTAATTCGCAGGCTATGAGGCAAACTTCGTTGTGGGCCTGATTGACAAAGTTGCGTGCGCATGTGGCGCGGAATTATCAAGACAAAGTTGAAGGCAAAAAATGTTGGGTGGAAAGACTTTCATCAATTATTGTTGAACAAACTGTTGGTCGTGGCGCGGAATTATCAAGACAAAGTTGAAGGCAAAACATGTTGGGTGGAAAGACTTTCATCAATTATTGTTGAACAAACTGTTGGTCGTGGCGCGGAATTATCAAGACAAAGTTGAAGGCAAAAAATGTTGGGTGGAAAGACTTTCATCAATTATTGTTGAACAAACTGTTGGTCGTGGCGCGGAATTATCAAGACAAAGTTGAAGGCAAAAAATGTTGGGTGGAAAGACTTTCATCAATTATTGTTGAACAAACTGTTGGTCGTGGCGCGGAATTATCAAGACAAAGTTGATGGCAAAAAATGTTGGGTGGAAAGACTTTCATCAATTATTGTTGAACAAACTGTTGGTCGTGGCGCGGAATTATCAAGACAAAGTTGAAGGCAAAAAATGTTGGGTGGAAAGACTTTCATCAATCATTGTTGAACAAACTGTTGGTCGTGGCAAACTGTTGGTTGAACAAACTGTTGGTCGTGGCGCGGAATTATCATGACAAAGATGGAGGCAAAAAGTGTTGGGTGGAAAGACTTCCATCGAACAAACTATTGGTCTTTTTTAGTTTTTTAGGCATTTTACAAATCGCACTTTCCAAAAATTTGGTACAGTTTCGAATATAGCACAAATCTATTCAATTTTCGATTTCAATCAATTTTCAATTGCATGATTTCGGAACTGTACTGCAAGAGATTTTTAGAAAGTTGTGACACTGGGCCACAAGCATAAGCGTTCGGGGATTAGAGATGTGTTTTATGAGGTTTGGACTCCTTTATCAAGAATAACGAAAGGCTTAGACAGTTAAGTAGGTACTCCTAAATGCACTGCTGTTCAATTCACTTTCGACTGCGACTTTAAAACACTTGTGCGCAAGATACCCATTTTCGTGCACTGACCACTTAAGAATGAATAGGAGAAATACCAAAATCCATGTCCGAAACTGAAAGGCACGAATGACGACACGACACCGTGGTGCCACACCGACCATATCCGTATGGCAGCCACGTGGCAGAATATGGCATCCAAGTGTTTTCCATGTTCCGGCGGCACGTTCTGCTCGGAAGAATTCCACCTGACAACCATGGATTAAACTAAAGCATGCCCTCCAGTGCCGCGATCCCTGATCGATCCCGTGGAAAAAAGAACAAGTTCTTTGCACTGGCCGGCAGACGTTCTTGCTCAATGCAGAATGGGTGAAAGTCTTTTTTTAATATAGTTTGCCACTGTGCCTGGAACATGAAGCATGGTTTTATCCGTCGGGAGGACGTCATTTGCTGGTGTGAAAGCAAAGCGTTGATATTGTTTTTTTTTTCAAAATTCTTTGTTCAAGCAAAATGAGTGTGATGCATAGTCACGGTGGAAGCCATCGGACCTTTATAAGAGAACGAAATGGGTTTCATTCGTGTTTCTCATTGTCTTTCTTCTCATCCTACACCATAATCCCATGAATACACACAAAACTTCCGAAATGACAGAAATTTTTGTGAATTTCGAGTGTCACAAAATGTCGCACAGTGCAATCATATTGGTGATTGGAAGTATATTGAAGGCGATGAGATTCGGGTTGCAACAACCTAGTCTGCTTTGAGCCTGATACCGGTCAAGCAATGGGTGCCTCACTAATTCCTGCAAAATTGTGCCACACCCGATTAAAGTTGCAGAATTGCTGCACCGGTCAGGCTACTTTCCCGCGCTCGCCCAGCCGTCCTTCTCGTTCAAGCATGAATTTTGCCGATGTTAATGATTTTATTCAATTATTTTTCCATTTTTCTGATGTATTTGTTGGCTGATAGATTTTTGATGATTTCAAAAAACATCTGAGATGTTGTTATGATATGGTATTGAAAGCCAAAAGTTTCTGAAGCGAGCTGATTTTTTTTAAACGGGATGAGGTTTCTATTCAAACGATTTCTATTCTATTCAATGTACCAACGATTTTCTATGGATACTCTAACGACAGACCAAGAATAAGTGCCTTTTACAATCGAATGGCGAACCTTTGATTTTCTGTACCAATAATAAGCGGCGTGCGGTGCCACATGTCTTCCCAATCCGCATATTCCGAAAGCCATCAGGTGGAAAAATCGAAAATTGAAATGGAGGTTTTGTTTTATTTTTTTTTTAGAACGGATTTTGTATTCCGAGGGGTTGGGTTTTTGCCCCCAGAGGTCTTTTCATTGACCACCGGAATTCTTCGAACATTGAAGGAGTTCCAGGGACCATTGTAATTTCTAACTGATTGATTCAGTACCATGCGATACGCGATTGTTATGTGATTTGCGGAATTTTGTGCCATTCGGAATTAAAGGCCTCCGAGTTGAGATTGAACACCCATGTTCTAAGATCATTGGCTGGCAATGTTCCCCATCTGCGTGACATGGAATATCTCGAACAATTAGTTATAGTCCATTGGGAAACTTAGAGATTTAGAGTTTCACATTGTCGATGAGCGATTGGAATTTGGAACGGCTCGTCTTTTTCCCCAAGATATCTTGAGATATCTGGGGAAAAGGAGTGTGAGGGATCATCAGCCTGCGCTGCGCTTTCCCTGCATATAAGCGTTCTCTCTGCGCCATTTCGTCAAAGTATTTGGCTCATCGTTTTCAGCTTTCACTGAAAACACAGCAACACCGAATACTTATTTTTGTTCGGACTGAAATATGCCCGCGTTGAAATGATCCGCACATGAGTTCGATTGTCCGTGTTTGAGAAAATCGTGTAGAATGCGGCATGGGAGTCGGGAGTCTGCATCTGCATTAGACTGATTCATGAATGCACTGACAGACAGCATACGCGAGAAAATTGGCCTATACAATGCATTCAGAAGAAACACTTGTCTTCACCACCACTTCGCCCTTTTTACATACAGCAGAGTCGGGCTTGAAAAACGCTGGTAATTTTTACAGACAGCCATTCTTGCTTAGAGAACTGATTCACAGATGGAACAAGCGTGTCAATTTGGGTGGCGTCTTTTTGAGAAGGTTTTAGGCATTAGTGAAAATTCAAGTATTGCAGGAAACAGGAACATGTTCAGGCTCGCCCCGGAACTTTTGCAACGCCCCTCATTATTTAGTGTTGAGGTTGTGGCCTCATGTCTTAGTTATTCCCGTTCAAAGCCTTATTCAGTTCTTCTTCTTCATTTATAGTTCATGGTGTTATCCTGGTGGCAAAGCTGAGATTCCGTGGTCCTTGAGGTATCTCAAGCCCAGTGTTCGTTAGTGCAGTTTTGCATGCACCCTTTCATCTATATACACCCAGTCTGTGTACCCTTTTAAAGGTCCAAATTTAATGCTGTACACGATCGAACTATAAACAGGCTCTTTTGTCAAATGCATGGCTGAAGTGTACCCGCTACCCGCATTAAGTACAACCTCATGGAGATTTTAGGAAAGAACTACCTGTAAGCCAAAAGCCAACAAAATTGCATAATAGGTTAAAACAGTCGGCAGGCAAGAACAATAAAAAGTAAAATAGAAGGTCCGTCGATGAAACAGATCGAGACACGTCCTATTTTGAACAACTCTGTTGGATAGGTCTATAAAAGGCACCAGTTTTCCGATGCAAATTGAATTCACGAATATTCCAGCAGGAAAAGGCGAATAGTGGAACAAGCGGAAGGCGAGCCAGCCAGGAAGGAGGTGAGGAAAAAGAAGCAGAAAAAGCAATTCAACTGCGGAAATCAGGCCGAAAGTGGAAAAAAAAAATATACGGCGAATGAAATCCGATGTAATTTCCCCGCGCGGCCTTATTAAGGTCCTAGATTTTGAAGTTGCCTGTTGAAAATGGGCGATTTAATTGCGACATGCTGGCAGAAGAAGAATGAAAAGCAATAAAAAAGTACCGAAAGGCCATGGGACGCAATAAAAGCCCAATGGGATATGCAACGAAGGCTATAAAAGGCAATGTTACAATCTAGATTTCGTGCGCGAAAGCGGCGCGGGAATTGGCACATCTGCGAATTCGCTGTGAGGTACTCGTATTAGGATAGGACCCGCATTGGAGTGTCGATGCGGTTAAGCAAAACTACGGAAAGGTTCTTCGTATCTCCAGTTCTGGCTCAATTGAACATGTAACCTCTACACAGATATCACTAAAACTTTTTCTTGCTCTAACCACGGAAGTCGCACTTTTAATCGGAACTACATCTGCAAATAATGAAATTCTTCCGATAAAAAGTGTTGACATCCGCAGTTAGAGGTAGAAAACGTTTTTGATGTCAAAATGTGATAAAAACGCACTAAATTTATTTTTTTTGCCATGCGGGCAAAGACGTTTGGGCTTCCCTGTTTTCTCATTTACCTGCTATTCATGTGGGCAGGAGAGCTCAAAATTCAGTATCGGATGACAAACGGGTGTTTAACAGAGTGTTTTAGGATGTCAAAAACCAAAATGAATTAACTATAGTTGTAAATATTTGATTGATTTCAACAAATAGAAGCTTCCGCCTATACATCAGTGACAAACCGACAAAAGCCATAGATGCCTACCATAAAGAACACAGAGATACGTTTCCTCTAAGTTCTCCTCTATCTTCTTTGGCCATACGTTAAAAGGCAATTAAAATGCGCAAATTAATTGAAAGCATTTTTACAGAGTTACGCACGTTGAACAGGAATATTTTGGAGTTGAGCAAGATTTTCACAAGGATGAACTGGCTCATTGAGCAGTTTGGAGCTCTGGGGCCAATTTGAGCAAAGGAAATCTCGAAGTTGCCTCTGCAAGACAGGGATGCGCAAAGGCATGTCAAACACTCTCTCAGTGAGAGAGTTCCACTCCGGGATAGTCCTTCCCAAGAATTAGTACATATGCCAATATCCTTTTTAAAGTTTTGCGAGCGGAGCTGATAAATGCGGTCTTTAATGGGAGTAGAATGAAGGCGCAAGCCTAGACACTCGAGCAAATTGCCCCAACCCTTGGATGGACCAGGAAAATGACATATCAAACGTGTCACCTGCTTCCTTGCTCGAAGTGAGTCCTATCTCAAGGAAGCTAACATGAGCCTGTAGTCTGTAATCTGCCATTACAAAACAGGCAGCCCAATACGCTGTGTCTTCTTCAGATCTGAAATCTTGCCACTTCGCCACGGAGCTGAAGCGTCGACTCATTTGGGGGCCCGAAAATAAAATCACCCGAATCGAATGAAATTTGCAGACATAAAAACATTTTGATGAAACTAACAAAAATGAAAGAGATATTTGTCAAAATCCCACTCCTTCGACCTTTTTGCCCAAAAATGTCCAGCTGCCTTGGCAACAATTGGGACTTTTTGGGCAAAAACCCCAAGGGGTGGGTTTTCGAAAATCATTTACTCTTTCATTTTGTTGACTTGAAGTTCCACAAATTTTGTGCACACATTTCCAATACACCCTGTATCAAACTAAATCATCAGCAAACAACCTGGCAACACATTTCAATCTATTCAAAATATCATTAATAAAACGCAGGAAGAGCAGTGGTCCCAATAACGAACTTCCTTGCGTAACCCCTGATGTTGGTCAGCACCAAAGTTTCTTAATCTGATATGCACTTTCCCACTATAACAAGTACCCGCCTGTCCTTCCGATAAGATTCTGAAGTGCCATTAGAGGAAAGCACGCGATAATTTGCCAGATTTTTCAAAAGAAGCTGATGATTAACTCTGTCAAACGCCTTCTTAAAATCAATGAACACAGCATCGACCTGTTCTCTCCTCTCAAGACTGAGCGAAATCCCATGGATATAGTCGATCAGCTGGGTCTCACAAGACTTTTTGTTCTGAAATCCATCATGCTGATGAGGATGTTATACTATTCCATTGCGGATTGCATGATCAGACAATGCATTTGCAAAGGAGCTTCTCAAATATCATGGGAGCACTGGAAATTCGCGATTATGGGTCTGCAATTAAGAGGATTTGAAGTGCACCCTTTTTTATAGGCACTGGCACGACAGCACCTGCTTCCTCTGATCAGGAATATCCCTGAACGCAGAATTCTTTCAGAAAGAAGTTCTATAGACATGTCGCAATGGAAAGGTTCGCTTTTAAAAAATAACATTGATATCGGATCAGATCCCAACTACTTTCCTTCCGTACAATCAATAATTATTCGTGTAATTTTAAAAACATTAAAATTCCTGGCAATTAATTCATCTTCTGACTGACGTGTTTCATAAACAGGTATAGTTCGGTAAGTTGAAGCCATGTCTAACGGGAAATAATCGAATTATCAAAGCGGGGAGAGAGTTGCCACAAGATGAGAGTTCGCATCTTGACTCAATTGATCCTGAAGTGCTTCGGGCAACCGAGGAGTACTGCCGTTTCGTAATTTTACGTTACTTTCGTAACGTTACTTTCGTTATTTTTGCTGAATTCCTTTCTCTGGACAAGAGCATGCGCTTTTTTGCCAAACGGGACGACTTCCCTGATATATCGATCCTTTTTGCATAATCGTTGAAACTGATCACGGCAGAACACGCCCCCCATATGCAATATATGGACCGATTTTCAACATCTTTCTGCGTTTGATCGTTGGTCCTCAGCACAGTTGCTGAAAGCTGAAATTCCAGGAAAATGTGAACGAAATTTCTTTTGGTATACTTCTTTTGATATGGGTTATGTAGATTTGCAGTGAAACAGGACTAAAGTGATTCGAGGAACAGTTAATTTGATTTATTCGCAGTTTTCAGGACGACACATTTATAGCCTTCTACAAGTACCTAGGCCTATGTTGTATACTCGTACGAGTGGATGCCCTGAAAAATTTCGGAGTAAAAAGTTCTCCTCAAAGCGAATTCCCAAAAAAAAGTCATAAAGTTCACGCAATGCTTACGAGTATATCAATGCTTACGGGTGAAAAAAACGTGGTTCCGTCCAACTGTTTCGCAGACGTGCTCATCTATTTTATTATTATTTATTATTTATTCACAAAAACAATGGCAATTGATCAGGCACTGTAACAGCACAAACATTGAAAGTTCGCAAAGCATAGTCAAAAGGATATGGAATCTGATATTCCAAATCTGATATGGAAAATTCCACCGAAAGCAATATGTCTTCGAATATTCTCAACGGATCTTAAACGGATTTCCGCAACAACGTCTACGAATAAGTTTGCAGGACAGAAGCTTATTCTGCAAATGAATCAAAGTTTCAGTCTGCGTTTTCGTTAATTGAAGTTGATGTTTCAGCAAAGCCATTTACGCACAGTGCTATTTGAGGATGATGAAACATGCCTCGGCAGCTTGTTCGCGTTTGAATGCGGTATGGCAAGCTTGAACAATACGAAAAGTCCATTCAATTAAGATGCGCAGGCTTTGGCTCAAATGAACAGCAAAACTTTTATTTCTGTGCTGATCAAAACCAATTTGTGCCCACCTTCGTATTGCGCCGACAGATTCCTTTTTCAAAGTCATGAATGTTTGAATGCACGTTATCAATATATAGGTATTTCTTAAAATGAAATCATATGTATCAGCACAAATAAACGCCATCACCATATATTCGTATATCAAATAAGGAAATTCCATAATTTTGCCGAGTTCACCAAGTACCAAATTTAACAACTAGCGGCGTCTTCGCCCAGCAAAGTTATCTTGGTGCTCGTATGGAGACCAACACCGCAGCTCTGGCCTATATGCTGTGTGCCGCACGGATTCGCTTGGCCAGTCCAGTGGAACAAATTTCCATGGGTCGTCATAAAGGAAACATTAAGAGCCCGAATATCAGTTTTCAGACGGCTTCGAAGACCCTGCAGCAACCAACCTCAGCATTTAGTATACGGATATTATAGGCATCGTATATTTCTTCCCCAGAGCGGAAGTTAAATTCGCTGATAAGCCCGGAGATAATGGGGTCCCGTGGAGGAATGCCTGGGAGATGACAAGGAAACGACCCACAGAGAGAGCTAGCAAGCCTCAGAGAAATGGCGTGAACCAGATGGAAAAAATGGGCGAGAATTTTTATAAAATAAGAAGGGTAAGAACCCTCATTCGTAGAGAGATGCGCCGGGTATCTCAAAATGCCGGGTCTTTTAGAGCTTCAACAACGTGATTCTAATACTTATAAGTGCCGTAACTCTCATTGCCCTTCCCCGCCCACCGAGCGCCAATTTTCGCTCTTTTCCTTTCTCTGCCGTCGCGTCAAGAGGCCGGTTTTCCTGGCTCTGGTTGATTTAAGCGTCGCTGTGCATCGGCAACGAACAGTTTAATATCTCTGGAACCAAATGACGGATTTTGATCAAAATTTTTGTGTTGGAAAGCTTAAAATTAGACGTTTTCAGGACTATAAAATTATCCCGAACTTTTCACGGGCAAAACTTGAAAGTCATGCGGGGAAAAAATATGTTCAAATTTTGACAAGATAAAATTTTGCGTTCTTGCTGAATACTTTCAATGATTGCGCGATTTTTTCCGTTATAACATGGTTTTGACCTGCGGAAGAGTTGTAGAGGAAGCCCTCAGCTATCCACAGACACCAAAATCATTGCATTTGAACACCATTTGGCTCTTTTAAAAAAGAAAGGACGCGAAGCGGAAGCATTCATTTTGTTTTCTGCACAAAAATAAGCGGGGATGAGGCCGCGTCTCCCTTGGAGGCCGCGAATTTTCCCGTGGTAACATGGTTTCGACATGTGGAAGAGTTATAGAGGAAGGTTTCAGCTTTCCAAAAATACCAAAATCATTGAATTGGAACATCATTTATGGAGAAGAAACACGACTAAGCATTTTTTTTTGTTTTTGACGCAAAAAAAAAGTACCTATGCTTCCATGTCGCGTTTCCTCTTCAAAAATGGTCAAATGATGTTCAAATTCAATGATTTTGGTATTTTTGGAAAGCTGAAAGCTTCCTCTACAACTCTTCCGCAGGTCAAAACTATGTTACAACGGAAAAAATCGCGCAATCTTTGGAAATGTGAGGCAGGAACCCGGAATTTTATCACATCTTAACTTGGAAACTTTTGTATCTCAAATTTTTTGAGCATTTTACCAGCGAAAAATTCGGGGCTGTTATACGC
This sequence comes from Sinentomon sp. SZTP_YWyxl, assembly GCA_030068105.1. Lineage (NCBI taxonomy): Eukaryota > Metazoa > Arthropoda > Protura > Sinentomata > Sinentomidae > Sinentomon > Sinentomon sp. SZTP_YWyxl. The sequence goes on from JASGXE010005422.1 coordinate 20,634, forward strand.
GTCCAAAATCGCTCGTTTTTCTGCTTTCCAGCACAGCAAGTCCTGTCAAAATCCGTGAATCGGTTCAAGAGAAATTTAAGATTCCGTGAGTGACAACCCGCGACCGCCGTATAGTCGCAATGTATTTTACTTGTCGCAGTAGGCCACCGAGCGACATTCGCGCCTCTTGCGGACAAATAAAAATTGGCGACAGCCAAAGCGCCGAATTACGCCACTTATTGAGCATTATAATCACGTTGGCTTCAATAAAGTTGATCCTAAAGTCATAGAACAGCACCCCGTTTGCTCAACAGAACAATTTCGCCGAAAACGACGTCAATCCCATGCCCTGGCTGAACGCCCTGGAAAATGCCGGCAAGGCAAAACGCGCCCTATGGCGAAAGCGAAACTGTACGAATGGAACGAAAATTAAAAAACACAAAACACTGAATGATGTGGAAATGCACCACTTCGGCCATTTCGGCGCAGACATTTAACATCAACGTATATCTTGCATTCATGAAAATAAAAGGCAGGCCTTGATCCATGTCATGCAAACGTTGATATTGCCTTTGAAGGGCACCGAAAGAGGAACATTCAAAGATACTTCGTCGTCCTTGCATGCATCGCTTCAGAAGAGATGCTGCTATACGCATAATTGAATAGCAAATGAGGAAAGAGATTTAGCCCCTTCAAAAAACTATGGGTTTGCAACTTCACTAATCTGTTGCCATGTGTATTGCAGCTTTTGAAGTGACAGGGGTAAATGGGGAGTGACGGGCACATTCGAAAAACACTGTGACTGCTTGTTTGTTCACTGCACATGCAAAGTATTTCTGTTGTGTCTTTTGGTGTTGTATCTTTTGACCACGGCTTGGAACACAATAAAGGACATCCGATATTGGTAATGAATTTCGAATATTTTAAGGGGAATTCTCCGTCCAACTGGAGGGTAAATTTTCATTTTATCGACCAAAAACCCTTGTTGAATATACGTGTAGATTCCAAGCACGGAGCCTATGTTGACATTGTTCCATGTTGCTCGTTTTTTCCGATTTAAGGTTACAGTGGTGAATGTGCTGGGGGACATTCAAAACTCTCCTAGCGGAGCGCATATGCCTCACTTTGGGCACGACTATTTAAAATGTTCTTACAGGTTTATTGCTGCTAAGGATGTCCTTTCCTTGTCTGCATTCCAGACCGAAAGGGTCGGATTGCCACTTCCTCCCACGATCGTTTCGTTATTGGTGATGTCACCTCGATCTTCATTGCTTCAGTGACCTCCGCCAGTGACAGAGTGAAGGCTCCTTTTTATTCTTTCACGCAGATAAAATTAACCCAAGCAAAAGACGGCTCAGAAGCTTAAGTAGATCTACGTTATGGCATCAAAATGAGGCAAAGACAAACGACTTGCAATGTCCAGTTTTACGGCAAGATGTGGAGCAGACCAAGATGTGGATTCTTTACCCGGCCTCATTTTTTTTTTTAATTTTCGCCCCGTGAGGTTTGATGCCGAATTGTAGCATATGATATGCATTCTGAGAACGCGCTGTGTCAAAGTCCAAGTTTTACGAATAATTGATCGATTCGCCATTTTTTGTGCGTTATTGCTCAACACAACTCCTTTGATTCAGGAAACATTCCAAAAGGGCGCCACAATAGAAAGTTCCAAATGGAAAATTAGGTAAATATTTGGAACACAGAGCGCATTATGGAACCCCCCCCATTATCGAACACATGCACAGTGCAAAATAGATAAAACATAGGTACATATTGCACACCGAGATGAGTTGCCCCTGCCAAGAGGGAAACTTCTGTTGCAAACCATGGCAACAAGCAGCCTCAAGCATAAATGCGACAAATGGCAGGTGGATTATGATAAAAAGGTTTCTGTTTTTCGCGTTGTAAAATGCGTTGGTTTGGCCCCATGAGCTTTCCCAAACCTTTTACGAACGAGCCGTCTTAGCATTTTGTCACATTGTGGTCTGTGATGGGCTGTCAGCATGGATTTTATCGACCTTTGTTGTGATCATCATTATACTCGTAGGTGCGGCAAACGACTCCTTTGGGGTTTGCGCCCCTGATCGATATTGCACTGCCACTTAAGGAAACTTCAAAAAACACTTAACGCAACAGGCACTTAATTTTCAAATTTTATTGGGTTTGAGTTTTTATCTATACGTGTATTATGTGTAAGCGAGTTTCCTGTGATTTTTATCTTTTATGTAAGCGAGTTTTCTATAATGCTCTCGCGCGTGCAAGCAATCTTTTGTTGTGACGTTCAAATCGTCAAGGTCAAGACCTGTTTGTGTCAGCGACAGCCACAAAAAGCTATCAGCAGAACTGCTATTTAGGTGCATCACTTTCCTTTCATGCAAATTTCGTGGGGCAATTTTATTCATGATATTCGCTAAAAGCCTGTCAATTTTCTGCGGTAATTCGTTTCGTCGACAATCTCTTTTTACGAATATGAGGCAATAAAACCTGAAAACGCTGAAAGCCTAAATTGAATCGTCAGCGGAGAAACGAGCCCGACATCAAGGCCTTCTCGAAAAAAAAGCTCCGTCAATCATACGACAAAAAAAGCAAAAAAATGGAAAAATGAAAAGGCTTTCTCTATAATTTTCCAAAGCACGATCCTTGAAGATACCAATCCTTGTTTTTCGAATATTTGTATCGCTAAACTGTGTTTTAATACGATGGAGAACCCTGTGAAACAAAAATTTAAAGAAGCCGAAAATTCTGAATTCAATATTTGTACAACAGTAAAATTTTTAGAAAACTTTGAACATTCATGGGAACGATGGACCTGCGTAGTGAAAAATGGTACAAAAGGTACAAAAACGGTAGCTTTATACTCGTAATTGATATTGTCCCAAACAGGGTGAAATAGTGCGTCCTCAATATGCGGTGGAGTGGAATACATTTTGTTCATCATGACTGAATTCTTCCGCTGTGAAGAGTGTTGATGGCGACGCGGATATTTAAAGAACTCCTCATCATCAGCAGAGACGAGAGTCGTCATTGACATGACTTCAATGAAAAAAACGAATATAACTGCGAGATTTTCGATAGCTTCGAGTGCTTTGCGTTTCTTGATCATTGGAATAAACGACGAAGACAGCAAAAATAGCCCTACAGCAGATCACAATACACATTGCACTGCAGACAGGACTGATTTTGCTACAGAAAATTGAAATCATATATGTTGCAATAAAATTATTATAAACGATGAAGCATTTGCCCGTGCCAGATCGCTTCTTGAAGAAAACGCACAGCTTAGAATATTCGTATTCTGTCTCCAGGCCTGATGCGGTCATTTCCAACTGCAATAAGGTGGTTTTAAAGGTTCCTGAAATGCACTCAACTGTATCTGTGCCTCGCGCTATAGAGGAAATGGCTTAAATTCTGCAAACGTAAAGCTCTAATCTTTCTTTTTAAAACTTTTACAAGCAGTGTAATCGGTGTTCAATACTGGAAATTGTAACCACAGTGTAGAGTTTCGAGACTGTTCCCGTTTGTATCTACACAGTGTTTGTCGCATGCTGTTTGCACCATGTTTGTTGTGATGAAATTGCTCTGGTAGTCCAAGACCAAAGGGTTTTATGACATTTATAGTTGTCGCCCAGGTGCTAGATATGTGGTTTTTTGCTTGATCTTGATTTCATCGATGCCATAATGGTTGCAGCACCGCAGTGGTTACATTGTGTAGGGCCCACATGAATGTATTCAGGAATGAGGACGTCGACCACGTGATGGTTGTGCAGGAAATCATATTGCTCTCATGGTGGCAGGAATGGAGGCGGCGTTCACACACAAACTGTATTGGGTATAGTGGCAGCGGAATTAATGTTCCTCTACATGTAAAATTGCTATCCGTGCCGCAGAAATTAAAGAACCTCTTTTATAAACGAGGTGAAAATTTGACAGCTCCAGAAAGTCTGTTGATATCTGGCGCTTTTTATTTCTACCACTTACAAAAAAGTAAAAAGAGAGAAAAAAAGTTTCGGAGGCAACAGTTAAATTGGAAAAATACATCTATGAGTGTCATTAATTCCGTTGCTGCTATACATTTCCGTAATGGAGTGTTAAGAATGAACACTTAGCCCGCATTATTATGCAAATCAAGGTTACCTTTCCTTCTGCATACTGTCTTCAAGTTTGACCTAGTTTTCCAAAACGTGGACACCGTTGGATATCCATATCGAAGAGCCATTTAAAATATCTAGCAACCCTTTATCAAAGTCCATTATTTGGCCCAATATCCGTTCACTTCTTCATAAAAACAAATGAGAATCATTCGGAAGGCTATTGAATACTTTGAATGACATGTTTATTCGCTGATAACGAACTCAGAAAATTATCCCTTCCTTTCCAAATGAGCCTTCTGACCACTCTGGATAAAGACTCAGTTGCCAAATTGCATACTCGTATAAGTCTATAACCGATGTCCGATATTTATCTTAAATTAGGCAAAAAATGCTGAAACTGCGGGACATTGAATTTGGCATTTTGTACGAGGCAAGAAATCCACAAAAGAACCGGAAAATTGGCGAAGTTTCATGGACATTTGGACTTAGAAAATTTGAAGAAGCCTGTCAGGAAAAGTTTCAGCAATTCATTCATAGTGTTGTGAAGGGACATTTCAGTTTTGGACTGAATTCTCGCAACTAGTTTGGAAACATTTCGAAGGAAATGCAGGAAGTCGCCATTGTGATATTTGGATAAATTTGAAGATATGGAAATTTGAAACAGTGGACCTACGTAGCCATGCTATACTCGTAAAGGTACATGGGTAACAAACGAGGGAGAGGGAGAAAAACACAATTATAGATCCTGATACATGGCAGACCTTTTAAGAAAATGATTGACATTAAGACATGAATAAATTAAAGCATTGCGAATTTCTGAGAGGAGAGGGCCTGGGCACGGGAGAACATTGCGTGCAGAAATTCTTTACAGTAACAGAACCGACAATGGATGGGCTTTCCTTCGTAGCTCCCTCTTGCACCTCGATACCTTTTTCAATTCCTTTTTCCATCGCACCATACGCGATTGGAATGCACTGCCTGCTTCCTCGCCCATAACACGGAGAACGTCTGCATCCCTTGGCGTCACACCTGCGAAGGATGCATCTTCCATTCCTCCTTCCAATTTTCATTCGATCGTTTTTTGACTTTTCGTTTTTAACTTTTGATTGACTAACATTGTTTTTAAACTGTATTGGCTCGGAACTTTGTTCCACGTCTGCTGCCATCTATAAGTTTGTAGCAGTATTGTGACAATAAGGTGGGTAAAGTGGGTATGTAAGGTGGGTATGTGGGTATGTCGTAAGGTGGGTATGTGGTGAGTAGGTATGTGGGTAAGGTGGGTATGGGTAGGTTCATTTGGGTTTGAATCTCAGAAACGGTGAGTTCTTTGGGAGTGCATTCCATTCTTTGAGATTTTCGGAAAAACGAATGAAAATATGCGTTGTACTTTATAACAGGAACAGAGATTCGCGATAGCAAATAACAATGTCCCATCAGAGTATATTCGATCGACAGTTGTTTGTCAGTTTAGAATGGAGAGCATCAAAAATTAAAAGGCCAACCTGCTACAAAGGGAATTTTTGAGAACAGAGCTGTAAAAGCTTAAGATACCTCAGCATTTCCATCACACTGGATTTCATGGAAAATCATCTTTTATGAAACGGATAGCCGACCTTTAAACTTTCTCAATATGGTAATACCTGAGCTTACCATATGCTGAGCCATTCGGAATACTCGGGCCATAGGAGATTTTGTCAGACTTTTGAAGCACGGCGGGGCAATGTTATTCCCAATCTATTAGCGCCGTTAAATGCATTCCTTCATGTAATGTGTTTTGCGGCGCATGAGAAATGGGGAATTACATTGCCCCGTGCTTCAGAAGTCTGAAAAAATCTCCTATGGCCCAGGTGTTCAGAATTGCAACGTATAAAAAAAAAATAAAAACAAAAAAATAAAATAAAAAATAAGACCTGAGCTTCACATCCATGTGTAAGGTTTCGTCTCCTCACTAGCCCCTTTCTTCTGCCTCGGATAAAGCCAAAAAGGGCTTGAATGCGGGGACGTTAGGTACAAGTCTGTCATAAACGAGCGAAGAGTCTTGAATCATGCTGCAGCATGCACTGAATCTTTAAGTCATTTACGCCATGTTGCTCATTAACACCAGATCCGGTTTAAAAGCGAGCCTGATGGAGATAGTTGAAGTTGGCAAATTAATTTGACAAATAAATTCATCTCGGCCCATAATCACCCAAATCAAAGCGCTTCACGCTTTAACCTTAACTTCTAGCATTGCGACAAAGGAGAAAAAGGAGCACTAAACAACAAGGTAGTCAGAAATAAGACAACAACCGAACGGATAAAAATTGAAATTAAACGGATAAAATAAACTATTCTCATGTTTATTTTCTGTGGGAACGTCAGACAGGCGGCGGACAGCACATGATCAAATTTGGTATGTGCCACATGTACTGCCTCAAATGTTTCTCGGTGCTGAAGAATTATTGTGCCCACAAGAGCACATAAGAATGGGGCATAGGGCAAATGAATATACGGTTTGCAAAAACACAACACCATTTTCTGACGTGCCCCATAAACATATAAAGAATAGTTATACAGCTAGCAAGGATGATTTCAGCCAAGAAGCATAGAATGTGTACTTGAGAGGCGAATTCGGCACCATAGATATATTATTTTTCTTCAGTAGAAGTTTTCGCTGCAAAAATATGAAGCGTCTATTGAAACGCTCAACTCCAGCCCACCCCACACCACCTTTGCATGTTATAAAATAATAATTGAATTATTGACCCGAACAGCCATACTTCAGAAGACTTTGCAAAAATGGAATAAGTTTCAGCGAGTCTCTCTTTTTATTTCGTCAATAAAATGGTCGGCCTGCAATAAAAGAGGGTGAAAATACTTTGGCAGATAAGTTTACAGGGCGGAAAGCAAAGGCCTCTCGAAAGTGCAGAAGGGATATTCGCGAAGGAAGTTTCGGATGTATGGCTTGCGGAGAGGTTCTTTTCCTTTCGATGAGATACCGCAGGTTACAGGGGAAAGACACGTCCTTGGAGGGTTTGTAAAAAATAAATAATGAATTTTAAATAACGAATCTAAAATAACGATTTCGCATTTTCACCCTTAAAAATCCTACTTGGGCGGAGTCACAAAGTGCATAACATTTTTTTATTTTTATTTTTAACTCGATTCCATTTGAAGATGAAGCATTCTTCTGCTGTGTGCTGAAGGTGAATCTGTGCACATTTCACCCCACCTTCGATACACCTCGGTATCAGCAGATTTGCTGCACAAGCACGAATTTGTAACGCAACGAATCCGTAACGCAATTTGCTCTGGTGTTTGGCCTTGTGCTAATCATTGAATATTATAGACAGGACCTGGGTTCGAATCCCTGACAGATTATATTTTTCACTTTTATACACAACATATATGTTTGCTCAACTAAAATGTATGCGTTTGGAAAAAGGATAATTAAACAGAAAAGACGGTTTTCGAAATTTTCGGCACATTTTCGGGTTCAGAAAATTTGTAAGGAATTTCCTTCCGTTGTGCATATTTTTTTTCCAATCCACTTCCGCATACGCGTCTCTGATTGGTTGTTGGGAATTCCAGCCAATTTCAACATCAAATTTTCAAAACCTAACTTAATCAAACCTAACTTAATCAAACCTAACCTGACCTAACCTAACCTAACCTGACCAAACCTAACCCTATTGCAGCCCTAGAAAGAGTTGCGAAGCGGTGGCAAACACGTCAAATGGCAAAAAGCGGAGGCAAGGCAAAAATCCCAAAATTGATGACGTCACAATTTGAGACGACGTGATTGACTGTTGCGAGCTCCTGGTCCGCGGAAGTGGATTGGAAAAAAAATTATGCTTCCGTTGTGCTGCGAATTTCACATCTGTTTTCAGCAAACCTTGACATCAGAGGCCCTTGCTTTCAATCACTTTCCCTCCATAGTTGTTAAAAAAATCCGTTAAAAACTTCTGGAAAACTTATTTTGTGGTGGAAACCAGATGCGCGCATTACTGCATTTGGACACGAACATTCGCAACGATGTCGACAGCATCCATCAGGGACGAGGCATGTTTTCGATCGAATGGCGTGAATAATACTTGGTTTTATCTTCAAGTGGAATCTAGTTTCGGCTCCATGGACCTGTATTTCGTCTTATTGCCAACAGACACTCTCTCAACGCTGTGAAAGTTCTCAAACTTGAGAGAACTCCCGCTTTAGAACCTCCTTCTCGCATCCTTGAAACAATTTCATGTATGTTACACGAGTCCCTGAAGCCACAGCGCCTGATGAGCAGAATGTCTGTTTTGTGGTGTCAAAAGTGCACCTCCATTTGAAAACAGAGCGGGATTTTGAGATTTTTGTAGTGGTTCAAAAGTGCGCTAACGCAGTGCGGGAAAGTTGTTTGATATCAACCTCCTCTCAGACTTGAAAGTTGGGAGCGCCAGAAAAAGGCCAGCGAAAGAAAAGGGAAGTGATGCATATCAACACTGGACTTTTGAAACACCGCTTTATCAAGAGTTTGCAAACTCTTACAACGATACTCATGCATGCGGTACTCTTTCTCCCTCGCGGAAATAAAATCGCAAACATGCATTCTAGGATAGTTCACGGGGCCGGGCCGCCAGTTTATTTCAAGTTTTGCTCCTTAAAAATACCAGCGTACGATTAATACTGAATTTTGCAACGGAACTGAATTTTGAGTCGGGGTAGCTATATGTCTCTTTTGCTTCGGATTCCTATGGCATCCTGCAAGTATTTCCAAAAATCGATTTTTAAAAAATTTCTGAGATTTTCCTGCCAATCAAATCCGTGGTGGTTTTTCTTCGATACCGCTCAAGAAAAAATTCCGCACTGCTTGCGATTAAATTTATCATTGAAAAAGAAAAATACAAACGCAAGCGCTACGGATGTAATAAAGCTTTCGCCTCGCGCTGCGTCATTCAAATCCTTCAGCTCTTTTGAAGGATTTTTCATTGGATGCTTCAGGAAAGCTTCATTGTTTCTTTCTTCAAGGATATACAAGCGTTTTTAAGCTTTTTCAAATAAGCTTTTACAAGAAAGCTTCATTGGATGAAGCTTCTCTGCGATGCATTTTCTTCTTTGAAACGCCGGGATTGAATTAATGTTGTTTATTTGCGCTGCGGCAGACGTACATATACATACATGTACATGCACGTATACATGTATATTACATGTACATTACGTCCACCCATACTTAAAATTACATCAAAGAATTAAAAGAAATTTTAAGCAAAAACGACAAAAACGTTGCGCAGGAAGCAGAGAACATTAGCCTATTCTAAAGAAACAGACGCAGGAAGAAATTGACGGATTAAAAATGCCATGGATTGATAATTGGATGAAGGATTTGGATCACAAAAATAAGTAGGGGCATAGAATATAGCTCAAGATTTCTCGGGCACGTAGGACATTCCAGTCACAAAGACTGTTGTGATCAATGAACACACGAATTAATGGAGAATCACAAGATCGAGCCTCCGACCATGATAGGAAATTATTTCCACTTTTTCACGTGAACAATAGGGCCTATTCCATTTTCAATGCAATGGGAACGCATGCATTCGCGATATCCAAACCAGCATTTCAAATAGCTTTCTCAGCGTGGTGGGAAAATCCAAAATAACCTCGCATTTGACGCCGCATTTTTGAGTTTGTCAATTTTTTCTAGAAAACGCCCGCATCACCATACCCCCTATGAACCTATTCTTTTGGCTGGATTTTTACTGGATTTCTGCCAGAATCAAAGGCAAGCTCTTGTTCAGTAAAATATATGGGAGACAATACGCATTCCAAGATGGGAAGAATGTCGGCTGCCGCAAGAGGGTCGGCTGCCACGTACCTACCTAAACGATTTTAAGTTAGAAAACTTAATCGAAACTCATTAAGAATTAAGCGACAATGTCGGATATTGGAGGAGAAATAAGTGGGAAATCGTTACAAAACGGACATGCCGCCATCTAACGGGTTGGATATAAATTATTTTAATGTCCTGCGGGCATGTACAAGGTTTTCTGAAAGCACCGTTCCTGCGAAATGTGTGACGTCAAATCATTCCGCACAAATTATTTACCGCCACATTCGAAAAATTTGTCACGAAAGACTTTCATCAAACAAATCCGCAATGCCATTTTTCATTTATTGCCCGCATGAGTGTAGGTTCCTCACCAAAGCAATAGCATGAGAAGCTTTTTCCTAAAAAAACTGAACGAGTTTCAAGAAACTATTCGAAACTTCATGTACAAAGCCACATCTGCATACACATATTAAATGCCAATTTCTCTCCGTGTTTTTGTAAGTGCGTGTTCGAAACCCATAAAGTATAAACGCCCCGAAGTGTGCACAATAGCGGCGCAACAAGAGGTTTGGTTTTTAACTGTCACAACGCCCTCAGGAACGACACAGCAAGAATGGCAATAAAATTTTCATGAAATTGTCCTCATATTTACATCGCCGCAGCCATGATGGTTACGGTACATCGCTGCAGGCATAAGCGATGTAACCTATGAAAGTGGTTATATCCGTAAAAATTGAGATCAGAAGCACAATGATGTCCTCACCATATCATTGACGTGGGTTTCAAATGCTGGAAATTCAGATTCTTTCGATTTTGAAAGTCGAGTGTCGTGTCGCTGTCAATCCAATCGAGAATGCGAATACTTTTTGGATTCCAATTTAAAGAAAATTTGGCAATGTCGACATCGTATTGTTATCTCTGTATGCCTCTTAATTTTAATTTTAATTTATACTCAATACTGTTCCAAAGAATTTTGGGGGCAGGGAGCACGCCGCTCCAGAGAGTACAAGCACATCCGTTTAAAGCAACATCGTCAAATAAGAGTTAAAACAAAGCAAAACAAAAAGGTCTCCAAGTAAAAAAGCATGACAAATCGCTCCCGTTTCAGTGATGCACGTAATTTAAATGAGGGGAAGAGAAATACAAAAGGTCTCTTTTTGGGGAGGAAGTGCCTCAGGAGTGCTTTGGGATCAACCGAGATGGGGCGTCAAGGCTCTTGACTTCAACACGAACATGTCAGCGATTAAAATTTTTACAAGCCATATTGCAAGGTGGGGTATGTACTAAACTGCCTCCTCCATTTAGAGTTCGGCCTGTTCGTCGTCGAACAAACCACGGATACCATATTGAACAGCCAATTGTCAAGTTCAATAAGCATTTCAACAGCTTTTTCTTTCGCACTGTCAGGGAGTGGAATGCACTTTTGCCTTCTTCTCCCTTTCTTCAATCATTGCCGATTTTCCAATGACCATGGGATATGTCTCAACATAAGTTGAAAGATGGTTAATTGATGCAACGCTGTCCGGCCTCATCTCACCCGTTCCTCTTAGCCCGGTATGCGATATTCTTTGGTTGATTGCTCATATTTTTATTGTGTTTAATTGCTGTTTGTTTTATTAGAGTATGACGTTCAACTTCATTGTTGAGATTTTTGATATAGAAATAAATAATAAATAAATAAATAAATAAATAAATAAATAAATAAATAAATAAATAAATTAAATAAAATAAATAAAAAATTTTTAAAACCCCATAAAAATAAAAAAATTAAATAAAAAATTTTTTAACAAATTAAGAAATTTAAAAAATAATAAAATTACAAATAAATTTAATTAATAAATAAATAAATAAATAAAAATAAAAAATAAATTAAATAAATAAATTATTAAAAATCCCCATAAAAATTTAAATAAAATAAATAAATAAATAAACACTGCAAATGTTGAGCCTTTAAAAGATTGAGGTTCCCAATTTGGGGATTTCACGAAGGAAGTTCAGCATCATCTATGCGTTTAAATTGTTGGATCAGGTGCTGGCAAAGCAGGTGGCCCTTGACCAAAACAAGGCGGAGACATCGAAGATTTAGGCCCTTGGAGAAAGCAAGTGAGATGTTTGGTTTGAAGGCGGAATGTTAAAAATATCGCTCATTTTTGCACAATGTCAATTAGATAAGTTTTGAAAAAAAACGAGGGGCCGTGAGTCCAGTGTGTGGGTAAACCCACATGTGAGGTTTACTCGTATACAGGGTGAATCTCAATGGTGTGTCAAAAATTTGGGGAATTGTTCTTCATGTCAATTCTAACAAAAATGATAGGCTGGATTATTTCGAAAGCCGGACTTTTTGCGGGAACCGGACTTTTTGGGAAACATGCCTGAACGAGATTTGGACAAAAACACCTCTCTTTAATTTTTGTTTGGTTCAGGCTGAGGCGAATCATATTTTTGCAAATTTCATTCATTTCGGATGACTTTCATTTTTGGACCCCCAAATGACCCGAGGTTTTGGGCCATTTGGGGGTCCAAAAATAAAAAAAAATATTCGTGTATGCACAGGCTTTAAGCGTGGGGTGAAAACTTAATCTGGAATGCATTGCATCCGCTGGTATTTGATGGAGCCCTTCCAACGGCTCAGATTTTATTTTTCAGTGATTTATTCGTTCGTGCAGGAATTTCAATCCTGCAGGTGCATCCGAACGGCGAACAGATTGGTGGTTTTGTTTAAGGATTTCCTGAACCTCGTGGATGCAAGTCACGGTGGCGGATTGAAAATTTCAGGGAAATAAAGCCTTAGCATATGTGTAAAGACATGCGTGGCGTGGCCGATATCGCGTAGCCATGCACGAAGCTTTTCACATCGCAAAGGAATCAAAATGTGGATATCAGCTGCATTCCTCTGAAGTCTCGTCCGTCGGCAAAGGTTATACGAGTAAAATGCAATGATGAAATCCGATTTTGCATAGCGGAAAATGTGAAGATTTTTTCAGAGGAAAATGTGAAGATTTTTTTCAGAGGAAAATGTGAAGATTTTTTTCAGAGGAAAATGTGAAGATTTTTTTCTTACGAACATAGCAGAAATAGGCACCTCTCGAAAGAGATTCCAACACAGTTTCACGCAGTTCTTCAGATGTTGTATGTATATGGGCCAAAAAGGGCCCGTCTCCAGAATAAAACTGCTGGCTCTCCTACCTATAGGTATATGTTTCTCTCGTTCAAAACGGATGTGAATGGAATATTGAAATTTTATTTGAGTGACAGAATCGAGTCAGGATTTAAGACACGTAATGCCAGGTTTTTGGTCAAGTGATGGCTTTAAATGACAAAGATAAAAACAAAACACGAACTCGTATGCCAGTTGCGCGCACCAGAAAATGTGCTTCGTAAATGCAGGTCACAAATCACACCACGCAATTCCATGCTTTGTGAGCTGTGCGAATCGAAATGGTCCTGTGACAAAATGTGCGCCGACCCCCCATTTCCGAGATACCGGCTTCCAAAACCCGAATTTTCAACAAAT
>JASGXE010005423.1:0-22889 GCA_030068105.1 Sinentomon sp. SZTP_YWyxl
CGGACCATTTTGGGCAAAGCCAGAGGCCATCGTACGAATATTGAGTGGAAATTTTGTCTTTCTGTATCAGTTGGTGCCTTTTCGGGGCACTTCTATTGCAGGCGTCATTGGGTGGAAGAGGACGCCAAAAACCGTCTACTCTAATAACTGATAACCCTGTGGTTTGCTTGTTTGCGAATCTTTTAATCAGCTGGAAATCTGTTGGTCATTTCGTCGCAAAATCAGATGTCACTTGGTCGCAGACAAAGTTACGCAGCCATGCATGTCACTTTGTCCCAGGCGGTCGCATTGCCTCACTCCAGGTGTGTTTTCATGGCAAAGGTTGCACTCAGAACGAATGCAGTCCTTCTAATCTCGTCGATGCGAGTTTTTCTCGTCGCAGCCAAATCACGCAGTCTATTCGAACGATTTATCGAACCATCCAGGAGAAATGCCGCTGTGTGATCATTGGGTGTCGGTCAGTAATAATTAAATCGGCGAAGTCGGACTCGATTTCACCAAGCGCCTTCATACATTCGAGACTTGTCCGGCCAATCGTGACGACACCCCAGGACACTCCTCGGGTCACGATTGTTGTTTCATTTTTCTTGCTTTATTTTTTAATTCACATTGATTTCTTATGAAAAACGCCTCAAAAAGTAAAGACACCTCTGTCCGACCGAGCAGGGTGTTTTCGAAGTGCCTGCAACAAACCGATTTCCTGACGTGCCAATCTCACAGAAAAACTGCTCGTATCCTCACGAATGGCTTTTTCACTCCGATGACTTCTGCGGCTCCCAGCCCATGCATCCATACGCACTGCGTTGAAATGTTACGGTTCATTGCGGCAGTTCGGTCACAGCAGACGAAAGTGGGACGGGGTTGCTCTCTGCAAAGAAAGCACGATCAAAATTTGAACCTATAGGGTGGTTGTAGGCAGCACCGCTCCCGCATTTGATAAACCCTGTAAAGGTACTCGTATTCGTCTTTATCCAATAGCCCACTGTTTGTTTCGAATAAAATATTGAATGAAAATCGAACCTGCTACAAAAAAGATGTCTCATAAGAAATTAATGATGATAACAAAAGCAACGGGAAGGCGAACACTTGAATTGATTACTGCGCGTCCAGTCGATTCTTCTCGCAATTGGGTGTTTTTTACGAATATTCACGAACACATTTTTTGAAAAACAGGAAAATTGAAATTTGATTTTATTTGAAAGGATAGTTAAAGGATAGTCATGTCGCAGCTAATGTCGGTTTATTTCGGCTCAATCAATTCAATTATATTTTTCGGAGTAACCTCCTATAAAACACAACAATTTTTGGCAATCACAGGCTTATACAATTGCAGACAAGAGTTAAACATTGGAAAAGGGCATGAACAACAAAGAGAACGGAAATTCTATTACTCTCACCAAAGATTCCAATCGAGACTGAAAAGGAAGAGACTGGACAGACCATCTTGCGCCTGTCGGGGAAAGAACTCCATCCAGCCAAGATTTCTTATTGAACCAGTAACACTGGTGGTTCGAGATAGTCACCCATACCACGAATCTAGCTGCTCGTCGCTGAACTCATTCCAAAATGTGGACTTGACAAGAGAGCCATGGATCCCAAGCAACAACAGCGTGCTCAACAATTGGTCTAATGATGTTGAAGAACGCGAATTCTCTTGTATGAGGCAGACAGTTTCGATGATTAGGCTTGATAAAATTTTTGGTTTTGTCAGCTTTCTCAGCAACAGAACTCACATGTGGCCCGATCAAAGTTTGCTGAGAACAATATACCCAAATACTAAAGTTCAGTGACTGCTGATGGGATAGGGTTGTTCCACCAGTGTGGTATTGGACAGTGTCCAACACTCTGCTGGAAAAACTGACAAAAAAACAGTTGTCAACATGTGGCCGGCGAACAAACGGATGCGGGAATCAGTGTAGAGATGGTGATGGTGTAGAAAAGAAGCGGGCCCAAGATGCTTCCCTGTGACACATCAGAAGTGACAGGCAATGAATTAGAATGTCAGTTGTCAACCGTGACACACTGAATGCGTCCAGAAAGATACTCCACCAGCCAATTTTTTGTTTACTGGTCAATCCCATGCAAGGAATGTTATTTTCTCGATCAAGAGGTCGTGACGCATAACATCAAAAGCCTGGAAAAGTCACCGTCAGCATGTGGCCGTTCATAGCTGGTGATGCATTTGTGATATCCTGCGAGTAACGAATCACGTTTAAAAACGTTTTTGCCCCGCCTGGTGCATGATGACCCGTTAGATCCGCTAATAGAGGGTAGACACTTTAGGTCATGGAAGAAAAGGACAAACTTGTGGGGAGCCCGGACCCTGGGTCAGGTCAAGTTTGGTTATCGAAGAAATACAAAGTGCAATTCGCCAATCACGTCCCAGAAGTTAGCAACTCCAAGTGGCGTAACAATTCGTACTGTCACAGCTTGCATCGCCGCCTAACTTTGATGGTTTTATTTTTGCAAAGTCGAGGCGCTCATGAATGGACTTCGAACGTTTTCGCATCGCAAGCTCTATTGCAATCAAGATGCAATCCTATTGCGATTTACTGGCCGAAATGCGATTGTGCCCACTTGCGAGTTTAGATGTACGTGATCATGCACGGGCAATCGCTTTCACAAAGTTTGCCTCCGGCATTCTTGAAATCTTCCGTATCTTGAAGTGCCCAAATTTCCAAATTGTCCCCTCATCTATAGGTCCGAATTGACAGAATTTCTCACCTTTCTCACTTCGAAGATAGTGCGGCTGCGTATTGCTTGAGATGGGCGGATCGAACATAATCGTCCTCGTACCTCTTTTCGATCGCGGCTCGGACCGAACTGGCCGAGAAGCGCGTCGCAGTGTGAAGAAGACCACCTTTTCAAGAGAAGCTGAGAGTACACGTCCAGTATTTTACTCTTGGAGGGTTGAAAAGCACCATACGAGGATATTCCAGGCGTAAAGACTCCGCGGTCCAAAAATAGAAGGTGGAGAAACAACGGAATTTCCAGATCGCATTAGGGCCTAATATGCCTTGCGACTACAAGGGCGGTTTAAAAAGTTCTGAACTTTTTTCATCATTGTTGGGGGGAAAAGGGGTAAAGAGACGCAACAAACTTTTAACTCGAGACAGGTGCATTATGCATTGTTTATTGATATGATAGTTATTTCAAACATAACCTTCCATGCACCAAATGAAGCACACCTCTGCAACCTCAATGGCTGGCTCATCACACAATAACGAAGTCAAGTCTTCTGTAATTATCTTTTTGTTAAGATAATTACTTGTTGTTTGAGTTCCTTGTTTCTGACTATCGACTTACCAATATCGTACATTTTATTAGTCAATATGGAAATAAATAGACAAATTCACAAATACCTAAACAAATAATAAACATATGCCTGCTCAGCTCTTTTCTCTCTACAGGGAAAAACGATTTCTGATTTTGGCTTCCTCCAACGCTTTCCAACCAATTCAGGTATCTGGTTCTTCTAAGGGCGCACATAGGGTATCGAAGTGGGTGGGGGCTTAACGGGGTGCCTAAATTGCACATTTGATTGTTATGGGTACCTACAATGAATGCACCGAAAATGTGAAAGTTGGAAATTCCCGTTTGGTAGTCCATTTAATCAACTCAGTCTGTGTTGTGTCTTCAGGAGAGATAGTCTTTTTTTTTTCTTTAAATCCAGTGAGCGCCATGTTGCCTATGCTTCCAATTTCCAAGTCCAAATTTATTTGGCCGTCTGGCATAGAGAGTGACTACGGCAGAAATTTGGACACAGGTCAAGTTTTGTTGGAGGCTTCAAGATGGATTCTTCGGAGTCGGACAATCTCTCGCTTTGAGTGAAAACGGATATGAACTGGCAACTTTCTGCGAAGCACAGAAGGATCATTGAAAAAACCGAAATGTTGTTTTTATGAAGGGGCAGGATTAATCCTTGAGCCTTGACCGAACGCGTATTTGATTAATCTATACGAATCGAGCACTTTTCCATCTAACTGCATGTAAAAGAACAGAGCAACAAAAAAGGCAAGAAAACACTTTGAGCATATAGAAAATTGGTTAGGTAAGGTTAAGATAGGTTAGTTAGGCTTTAGGTTATGGTAGGTTTGGTTAGGTTAGCTTTATTTTGCTTTTTTGTCCAAGCGCCAAATCGGGACATTGCCGGATTCGTATAGATTAATAAAATACGCCGGGCAGGTATTTTTATTGGAGCAGGTAAAAAACTACCCCCGATAGGAAAAATCCTATCAGGCTAACTATGCTCTGACAAAAATGCAATATATAGACAGAGGAATATTGCGGCAAAGCTATCAGAATATAGATTAATCCCATCGGGATGCAGGGAAAAATCTATGGGCAGGAAAAAAGCTATCCGGGGGGGGAATTCTCCCGGAAAAATAGGATCTGTGAGACTTTTTCATTGGTTACCTAATTTCCCCGCAAAATACTGCTTATGCGTGGCGGCCATAATTCAGGGAGAAGTCGCCAGAGAGAGGACGCACGCCCGACGGACGAGCAAAAGGTGATTTTGTCGACTTTCCGCCTCAAATGCCAAAAGCCGCAAGAACCAAACACCAAACCGCAGACCGCTGGGTCCATTGAGGCGTGGTGATTAATGGTTTTACTTTCAGATTTGGTCAAGATTACATTGTGAGACCGACATCTAAAATATGTAAAAACCACAATTTGTTTCACATTCTGACCGCGCGCGCAATACCTACATCGAGACCGCTTAACCGGGCTTATCTTCGCGTATCGTCGGTGCTAACGGGCTAAAAACAATGTTCACTTTATTTTGAGCTCAGTAGAGCTTCATTGCTTGCTGCCTCCGTCTTTATCTTTATCCAAATTTAGTCTTGATGCGGTAATAAATGCTTTGTTAAAGACCTGAGACCAATTTTATGCTAATTACTTCATAAATGGGAGGATATTCAATGTTTTCCACATTGTGTAGTTTGTTTCGTTCTTGTCTTCGAAAATTGAACCGCACACGTTTTTACTTTTTCTGCATGGATTTTGTTATGCAGCTGAGCAGGGTGATTCAATAAGGCGCAAACACCAACTCGTATTTCCTTGATACGCCAATAAACAAGTCTTGTTAGCCCAATATGAAACGTTTATTGGTTTTTCCGTGCGACCTAAAAATAATGGGTTTGTAATTAACAATACAAATCTGAAAAGATTATGATTTGAGAAAAGTTTTGTTCAATTTTGGGAAACTCTTATTATGGCCGCCTCAGAATAGTCAGATTTTCAGCATCAGACTTTTTAGATCATCTAACCAAAACAGATTGTCACTTATAAAACAATGTGTAAAGGAGAGCATTCGAGCATTGACCATTGCCCATTGTTGCAACTGCAAATCTGTTTTCCTTCCGCAGATATACGTATAAGCTTAAAAATCTGATGCATAAAATCTGTCCATTCAGACGCAACTTGAAACAGCAAAAAGTGCGGAGAACATGGATGTTGGGATCTTTCATGGGAGGCAATTCAGGGGGCATACAGGTCCGCACCCGGATTCGACTCCACATTGGCTTTCATTCATATACGAATAGCAGCTCCATATATCTGCTGCGACGCTGTGAAACAAAACAATGATTTTTCGCTCACTAATATTTTGATCCCTCTTCGTGAGTGTATCTTGAAATTGTCGGCAGAGAAATGAAAGCGTTTCTCACTTTCTCAGTGTTGGCCTGGGTGTGAAGCCGAATCAGGGAATGACTGTGTAAAGGATCGATCCGTTGTCTCAAACACCTTGACGTTTGGGTTGTTGAAAGTATCCCTTTTTAAGGATTGCTTCTCGTTTGTCCGCTGATGGAGGAATCAGGATATCCCTTTTGAGATGTTTCTTGGATACCAATGGCCATAGCTTAATGAGAGACCTCTCAAGTAAAGTAAAGTAAAGTAAAGTAAAGTAAAGTAAAGTAAAGTAAAGTAAAGTAAAGTAAAGTAAAGTAAAGTAAAGTAAAGTAAAGTAAAGTAAAGTAAAGTAAAGTAAAGTAAAGTAAAGTAAAGTAAAGAGACCTCTTTCCGACAAGAAATTTTCTGGCCGAGAAACGATCGTTGGGCCAAATATACGCCCGGTAGATTTAAAGGTGTCGCTATTGGACATGCGCTTCCATAACTCGTATAAACTGCGAACTGCACACGTATATGCGAGGGAAGAAACCACATAAAAATTAATGGGAGCAATATTTTTGATGGTTTTACGGGGGACAAGCAGCGAAACTTTAATTTCAAATCTCACTTGACGGTGATGTTTCACCCTTTGACGGCCGCTGGTCCGCAGGGCCCTCGTCATATTTTGAAGCGCGGTCTAGACATAGGGGTGATGCATCAATGTCGTCGGCAAAGTCGGACAAGCCTTCCTCAGGCCAAGAGACCTAATCAAATTTGGACCCAGAATGACGGGTGATGGGCCTTCGAATTTGATCCAATTCTGGGATAATTTTAGCATTGCCCCAGATGGGAAGCTGAAACAGAAATCAGGTTGGAGATTTTAAAACTCTCCAGTTCAAAAATACAAACACCCCTTTTGTCTGCCTGCATGAAGGAAAAGCGAGCCGACAAAAATGTTTCGCCGCCCCAAAGCAATTTTTCAGGAAATCCCGTTTACTGCGAACCCGAGACCCAAAAAAAGTTTTTTTCGAGTTTCCCGTGTCCGTTTTGTGGGAAATAGTACAGCCACTTTCAATTTAAAGCAATACGCTCGATGCAATTGGAGCCGTTGCAGTTTTTGACGCAGGTACTTATAACAAATTACAAGAAAAACTCGAAGACTCGCATGCAAACTCAGCCTCTTTAGAGACTTCTGTATTTTGGCGACTTTCTATACCAACAGCTCAATTGCATAGCTATATACCAGCATACCGGGTCAAAGCAACACCAGCAGCTCATTCGTTTGACCACAATATCAATACCAGGTAGAGCTACGTACACCAACAGTCTCGAATCCGGTTCAAAGTCGGATTTTTCTCGAGCTGATGAAAAAGAAAAGACTCATGTTGAATATGGGAAAATTTAAAATGCTACAATCTGTACATTCAACCATAGCTCGAGCATTTACCCCTTCCGCCAAATTAGGTGAGCTCTAGCATATGTTGCAGCGTTCTGCGGGTCATTCATGAGAACTGGTGTCGTGTTAAACTAAACCCTTCATTAAGGGTGGTCAAGTAATCCATCACTTTCACCGATGAAGAATTATTTTACACCCATCAAATGAAGCGGCTGCATTTTTCATTAATTCGAACCCTCTTCTCCACCCGCAGGAACGGAAAACATGGTTCTGATTATCTGCGTGTAGATCTCTGTTCTTTTGGAAACCCATTTTAAAAATTTCGGTCGGTAAAACCTAGAGAAGTAGAGCAAGTTTGCTTTACCAAGTTACATCTCCTCGTGCATGGAATCTTCCTCAAAGGATCCTCCTCAGGGGATCTTCCTCCGTGGATTTTTCTCAGGGGATCTTCCTCTAGGGGATCATCCTCGCAGGGGATCTTGCTCAGTGGATGTTCCTCAAGGGATCCAGGGGATCTGATTCCTCATAGGATCTTCCTCAGGGGATCTTCCTCAGGGGATCTGCTTCCTCATAGGATCTTCCTCAGAGGATCTTCCTCAGGGGATCTGCTTCCTCATTGGATCTTCCTTAGGGGATCATCCTCAGGGGATCTTCCTCAGGGATCTGCTTCGTCATGGGATCTTCCTCAGGGGATCTGTTTCCTCATGGGATCTTCCTCGGGGGATCTGCTTCCTCATAGAATCTTCCTCTGGAGATCTTCCTCGTGGGATCTTCCTCATGGGATCTTCCTCAGGGGATCTTCCTCAGAGGATTATTTTATTTATTTATTTATTTATTTGAACAAAACATCTACAAAAAGATTTGGTAGATGGATAAATGGTACAGTGCATGGCACAAAGTCAAGATTTAAATTTCAAGCTCAAACACAAAAAATAAAATACAATAAAATAAATTAAAATTAAAAATGGAACACAACGAACATTGCAAGCATTGAATAGCACAAAACAAAAGAAAGGTTCAAGTACGTGGATTAGCACGAGCCAATTGACTTTGGGCCAATCTGATTGCAGGAGAATCATGGGAGAGAGAATTCCAGTCCCTCACAGTTCTTGGAAAAAACGAATTGTAGTGAACGTTTAATTTTATCAGTGGGGCAACAAAATGAAGCCCATTGTCGGTTCTTCGTTGAGGTTGTCGCATCACGAACTCTGGAGGAATTTTAATTTTAAGTTTAGCACATATAATTTTGCCGAAAAATTTCCTGCGTTTGTCGATTCTGCGCTGTGCAAGAGATGGCAGTCCTAACTGCTGAATTAAGAGCGAAACACTTGATGAATGTGAAAAATCGTTTGAAATAAAACGTGCAGCCCTTCTTTGAACTCTCTCAAGTGCCTCAATATGACAGCAAAGATAAGGATCCCACACAACACTTGCGTACTCGAGAATTGGCAGGACTAGCGAGGTATAAGTTTTTAACTTGGCTTCCTTTGATGCCAGAGACATGTTGCGTTGAAGTAAGCCTAAGACTTTTCGAGCTTTGGTAACAGAATAACTGACATGATCATCCCATCGCAAATTCTCTTGCAAAATCACACCTAAATATTTGAATGAACATACTTTTGGAATAGAATCATTGCAAATGGTGTACAAAATATTGGAGAAGCAATTGGATGAGACTTTAGGTCTCTCAAAACACATGAAGGCACACTTGCTAGGATTAATACTCATTTTCCATTTGTCACACCAAGATTGGATTTTCAACAAGTCATTTTGCAATACCTCGAGATCAAGGTGAGATTTTATGGAAGAGTAAATGACTAGATCGTCAGCAAAGAGTCTAATTTTGCAATTTAACCCTGTTGCAATGTCGTTAATGAAAAGCAAGAACAGCAGTGGCCCCATCACACTTCCCTGGGGTACACCAGATGAATTTTTGTAAGTTTCGTGAGAAACTACTCTATCCCATTTTATTGGGATGAAGACCCGAAAGGTATGAAAAAATGAGTTCGACAAGATCACAAGGAAATTTGTAGAATTTCAACTTTGCAATGAGTAACTGATGACAAATAACATCAAAAGCCTTATTAAAATCAATAAAAATGGCATGTACAGGCAACTTCTGCTCAAGTGATAAACTGATGTCATAACAAACTCAACCAGTTGGGTTTCACAAGATAAACCCCGTCTGAAACCGTGCTGGGATGGGTGAAGAAAATTTATCTCATCAAGACAACTGAGTAGGTTGCGTGCGAGAATTTTCTCAAAAAGTTTGGCACAGCCCGGAAGAATTGAGATTGGGCGGAAATTGGCAACATCGTTTGATTGCGACTTTTTAGGAATAGGGACTACAATGGCCTTTTTCCAAAGCTCAGGAAAAATTCGAGTGCGAAAAATGCAATTGAAGAGCGCCACGAAGTAGTCTGCTAATTCGGTGGATAGCACCTTAATCAACATGTTGGGGATACCGTCACTACCCGGGGAATTCTTTGCTGAGAGGCTTGAGATGAATTTCAACACAAACAAACGATCACAGAACAAAATTCTCCGAGATAAAAACAAAGGTGCAGGGTGAAGCGAATTAATATTAGACGTTACGAGCGAGCTATGAATTATATTAGGTCTATTGCTCGCAGATTGCTGATTTGGGTGCGAATGAATGGAAGCGAAATGCAAAGAAAAATGTTTGACAATATCGGTGCGATCATGAATAGGTGCACCATTTGCAGACACAAAGCTCCCGCATGAACCAGTGCGTTTAGACTTCATGTATTTCCAAAAACGATTGGCAAAGGGGGAAGAAATTGCTTTGGTTATAAACCGAGAAAAAAGCCTTTTATTTAGCAAACTCGTGGACTCTTTTATAACGCTATATTGAGCAAAATGTTCAGGGGTTTTTGACTTCGCGTATTTAGCGGATATTCGGCGTTTTTTCCGAAAAAGAGATTTCAACTTGTGGTTGACCCAAGGGAATTCACTGCCTTGTTTAATGGACTTTATTGGTACCGTGCTCAAAATGTGCAGGAAGTAATTACAAAGCACTTGGCACTTTCTCGTTCATTACTTCGTCATGGGATCTTCTCAGGGGATCTTCCTCAGGGGATCTGCTTCGTCATGGGATCTTCCTCAGGGGATCTTCCTCATAATCCATTAAATGTTGCCAAACTTCCACCAGAGTGTTTAGAATTGGCTTTAAAGGAAATTTTCACAGAATGTCTCAGATTGTGGGTTGATGCTTTTTTATTTCCCATTTTCTTTCTATTTTTGCAGCGTCAAACCTCCTCCGAAGGATGGCGTAACGAAGAGCAATCCTAGCAAGAGGCATCGCGAGCGCCTCAACATGGAGCTCGACACCCTGGCCAGTCTGCTTCCGTTCGAACAGAACATCCTCTCGAAACTGGACAGGTTATCAATCCTGCGCTTGTCGGTCAGCTACCTAAGAACAAAGAGTTACTTTCAAGGTGAGGAGGTAGTTGCCTATTAGTTTTTGTACTCGTAAATGAATCCAACGACATGCAGATTTAAGCATAAAAAAAGAGGTAGATATCTATATCCCATTGACTGATTTCTCGTTCATTTTTAAGATTTAATGCGCACGTAAAAAGCCAAGAAATTAATAATTGCCAAACGGTTAGACAGTTTCCTCGGGAGTTAGGTCAAATCAAAGGAAAACAATGTACCTGTTCAGGTTGTGCAGGATGTGCAGGATGTGCAGACACAAAAGACCCCCTTTGAACAATATGTTTCGATAATAACAGTCAATTCTGTTGCAACTCGATTTTCTTGGGCCCAGAAAAACAAATTCTGCAAACGAGGTACGCACGTATTCTACCATTCTACACAGCCAAAAGGTACCTGTGTATGTGGAATTTGAGGTTCCACGAAATGGAAGTAAACCGTATCGAGATTCAAAACCTAAAGATGCACCCAAATAGAAGGTTTCCGTTAGGAAAACTTTCGGAACGTTTTTCTAATTCAGGTTCAGATGAAAGTGTTCCTTTCGGACAACCCACCGAGGGGCGGAGGAGAATGAAAATTTCAGTGAGCAAATTACGTAGGAGACAAAGTCTCATAACCATCAAATCCTGAAATAATAAGAAATCAAATAGTCCATGAACAATAAAAGATAAGAATCTTTCAAAGAGTGAGAGATTACAAGATAGAAAAAAGAGACAGGCTGTAAAAGGACTAGAGGAAGAGAGGGTTAAGGTGACTGAGGTTAATTCAATTCGTCATGGCCTTGAATCGTATGCCTGGAAAATAAATTGCCTCTGATAAAATACAAGAAAACGGGAAGATTTTGAACCCCACAATAAATCTTTCCAAGAATTTATGCAACACTTCGGCAGACAACTGACGTGATGAAATTGTCAGCTTTGACCAAGATCACTCAATGCAAAAAGAAAAGCCACGGTTTAATTTTCATCCAACTCTTAAGTTCCTCCGCTTGCATAAGAGGGGGATTCCCCTTATCATACCACTGGTTACAAAGACAAGAAAATGGTAACAGTTTACAATACCGCCCTACCACCCGAACCACCGGAGCCACCCGAACCACCGGAGCCGTTTTTACCACCGCAGCCATACTCAAACCGTGAATCCACCGGAGCCGCAGGAACCTGTTGAATCACCGCAGCCACCCGTGCCGGGTTTCCCACCCGAGCAACAGTCGCAACCACCGGAGCCAGTTCGGGTGGCTCCGGTGATCAAAACAGCTCCGGTGGTTCGGGTAGTAATGCCGAAGCGTTGGCAGTCGGCAGGTATCTTTCTGCTTTTTGTTTGTCTTTTATAATAGCTATTCGTTTTTTCCATTCAATCATTTTTCGCTTCGTTTTTTCCATTCAATCCTTTTTTCGCAATTCCTTTTTTTTTCGGATTGCATGCCTTCGCGTTTTCGACATCCTGCAGGCTTGGCGTGGTTGTGTGAAAGACGCTAGCCTGTTCAGGCTTAGCCATGAAAGTTTTCCACATTTCAAAGTTATTGCGCACACACGCACTGAGCCGACAATGCTGCGACCTCTTTGGTCCACGACAAAAGATTAAATCATGACTGCACTCTGTGATCCCAATAGGGCTGAGAATGTTGCTTAGAATGGGACCAATTTGTCTGCATCTGGGTGACCTTGTAGCGCGGTTTCATAACATATGTATAACTAAATGGCCAAATAATGAACATAAATGCATAAAACATTTCGGCGACATTTGCCTGCTTGTTTGCTCTCGAATCCGCTGGCACCCGAGTCGTTCGGCTGGAGAGACAGTCCCCCTTTCTGCTGGGCAGTTGACCCTTTCACGGGCCGGGCGAGGCAGGAGTGTGTTTGCAGATCAGGAACGTCTGATGAAACTTCTCATCTGTGCTTGAAATACTCGCCAATGGTTTGCTTCCACGCCCCGCTCACAAATTCTACTGGACATGCAGGTGAGGTGAGGGTTATCAGAAGCCCGGATATGTGATAATCGTCAGGATTGAAGCATGTTTTTGCTGGATTAGCTCGAGAAGGTCCTTTAAATTTCAAACAGAGTCTAAGATCGTGCTTTGGCGAGGCCCTCGTCGAGCGATGCCCCTTCAAATTGCCCATTTCCCGAAATTTCCCAAAACACCAAAGGGCGTGATATACGTGTAGCTGGCTTTCTTGTGTGAAGGCTCTCAATCGTGTGATGCGTGTTAAACCCTTCTAGGTGAGACCTTTCCCCGAAATTGCACTTGTCAAAATTGCAAAACGATGCCATTACAGATCACTCGTTAACAGAAATTGCCCCTGACACCAAACGACCATGCTTTTTCTCATGTGGAGAAAAGCGAGCGTGTGATGCGTGTGCCATTAGAGTTCTGCGGGCGTCGCACCAATTATAGCATTTGAATGTTGTTTTATTGTTTGTTTTTCGTCCTTTTATTCCTCGACTTTAACCTTTTTATCGTATGACCCAGCAGCGAACTAACCTGTGCATGCATCCAAAGATATTGCGGAGTATTGTTCAAAAAAAAAAATAAAAAATGTGTGTAGCGTGTTTTTATTTCCCACAGGGGCAAAGATCATTAGTGAAACGCTTGCAAAGTGATTCCCTTTCAGGTGACATCATTCCATTAAATTTCCCCTGAAAACAATCGACTATGCTTTTTCGGTGGAGAAAGGCGAGCGTGTGATGTGCGTAGCGTGATTTTATTTCCCACAGGGGCAAAGACCATTAGTGAAACGCTTGCAAAAAGTGATTCCCTTTCAGGTGACATCATTCCATTAAATTTCCCCTGAAAACAATCGACTATGCTTTTTCGGTGGAGAAAGGCGAGCGTGTGATGTGCGTAGCGTGATTTTATTTCCCACAGGGGCAAAGACCATTAGTGAAACGCTTGCAAAGTGATTCCCTTTCAGGCGACATCATTCCATTAAATTTCCCCTGAAAACAATCGACTATGCTTTTTCGGTGGAGAAAAGCGAGCGTGTGATGTGTGTAGCGTGTTTTTTTTCCCACAGGGCAAAACCATTAGTGAAACGCTTGCAAAGTGATTCCTTTCAGTGACATCATTCATTAAATTTCCCCTGAAAACAATCGACAATGCTTTTTCGGTGGAGAAAAGCGAGCGTGTGATGTGTGTAGCGTGTTTTTATTTCCCACAGGAGCAAAGACCATTAGTGAAACGCTTGCAAAGTGATTCCCTTTCAGGTGACATCATTCCATTAAATTTCCCCTGAAAACAATCGACTATGCTTTTTCCGTGGAGAAAGGCGAGCGTGTGATGTGGTAGCGTGTTTTATTTCCCACAGGGGCAAAGACCATTAGTGAAACGCTTGCAAAGTGATTCCCTTTCAGGTGACATCATTCCATTAAATTTCCCCTGAAAACAATGACTATGCTTTTTCGGTGGAGAAAGGCGAGCGTGTGATGTGGGTAGCGTGTTTTATTTCCCACAGGGGCAAAGACCATAGTGAAACGCTTGCAAAGTGATCCCTTTCAGGTGACATCATTCCATTAAATTTCCCCTGAAAACAATGACTATGCTTTTTCGGTGGAGAAAGGCGAGCGTGTGTGGTGTAGCGTGTTTTTATTTCCCACAGGGCAAAGACCATTAGTGAAACGCTTGCAAAGTGATTCCCTTTCAGGCGACATCATTCCATTAAATTTCCCCTGAAAACAATCGACTATGCTTTTTCGGTGGAGAAAAGCGAGCGTGTGATGTGTGTAGCGTGTTTTTATTTCCCACAGGAGCAAAGACCATTAGTGAAACGCTTGCAAAGTGATTCCCTTTCAGGTGACATCATTCCATTAATTTTACCCTGAAAACAATCGACTATGCTTTTTCGGTGGAGAAAGGCGAGCGTGTGATGTGCGTAGCGTGATTTTATTTCCCACAGGGGCAAAGATTATTAGTGAAACGCTTCCAAAGTGATTCCCTTTCAGATGACATCATTCCATGAAATTGCCCCTGAAAACAATCGACTATGCTTTTTCGGTGGAGAAAAGCGAGCGTGTGATGTGTGTAGCGTGCTTTTATTTCCCACAGGGGCAAAGATTGTTAGTGAAACGCTTGCAAAGTGATTCCCTTTCAGATGACATCATTCCATGAAATTTCCCCTGAAAACAATCGACTATGCTTTTTCGGTGGAGAAAGGCGAGCGTGTGGTGGTAGCGTGTTTTATTTCCCACAGGGGAAAGATTATGGTGAAACGCTTCCAAAGTGATTCCCTTCAGATGACATCATTCCATGAAATTTCCCTGAAAACAATCGACTATGCTTTTTCGGTGGAGAAAAGCGAGCGTGTGATGTGGTAGCGTTTTTATTTCCCACAGGGGCAAAGATTTTAGTGAAACGCTTGCAAAGTGATTCCCTTTCAGATGACATCATTCCATGAAATTTCCCCCGAAAACAATCGACTATGCTTTTTCGGTGGAGAAAAGCGAGCGTGTGTGATGTGTGTAGCGTGCTTTTATTTCCCACAGGGGCAAAGATTATTAGTGAAACGCTTGCAAAGTGATTCCCTTTCAGATGACATCATTCCATGAAATTTCCCCTGAAAACAATCGACTATGCTTTTTCGGTGGAGAAAAGCGAGCGTGTGATGTGTGTAGCGTGCATTTAATTCCCACAGGGGCAAGATTATCAGTGAAACGCTTGCAAAGTGATTCCCTTTCAGATGACATCATTCCATGAAATTTCCCCTAAATACAAACGACTATGCTTTTTGATTGCGAAAAGCTAACGTGTGATGTGTGTAGCGTGTTTTTATTTCCCACAGGGGCAAAGATCATTAGTGAAACGCTTGCAAAGTGATTCCTTTCAAATGACATCATTCCATGAAATTTCCCCTGAAAACAATCGACTAAGCTTTTTCGGTGGAGAAAAGCGAGCGTGTGATGTGTGTAGCGTGTTTTTATTTCGCACAGGGGCAATGATCATTAGTGAAACGCTTGCAAAGTGATTCCTTTCAGTTGACATCATTCCATGAAATTTCCCCTGAAAACAATCGACGATGCTTTTTCGGTGGAGAAAGGCGAGAGCGTGATGTGTGTAGCATGATTTTATTTCCCACAGGGGCAAAGATCATTAGTGAAACGCTTGCAAAGTGATTCCTTTCAGATGACATCATTCCACGAAATTTCCCCTGAAAACAATCGACTAAGCTTTTTCGGTGGAGAAAGGCGAGCGCGTGATGTGTGTAGCGTGATTTTATTTCCCACGGGGGCAAAGATCATTAGTGAAACGCTTGCAAAGTGATTCCTTTTAGATGACATCTTTCCATGAAATTTCCTCCGATTCCCTTTCAGAATACATTTTCAGATGACATCAATTCTGATTTCCTTTCTTCTGTTCTCTGGAAATCTGACAACTCGAACTCGTCCGCTTCCCAATTCAGGGAAACAAAATGCCCAAGTCTCTTCAATGAGGCGCCCACTTATTATTTCCAGCTTTTGAAGCTTGCGCTTCGGCATTTTTCCACCCGAACCACCGTAGCCGCTTTGATCACCGGAGCCACCGGAACCGGCTCCGGTGTTGTTGACTGTTGCTCGGGTGGGAAACCCTGTTCGGTTGGCTCCTGTGATACAACAGGCTACGGTGGTTCCCGTGGATTCGTGGTTCGGGTGGCTCAGGTGATTAAAAGGGCTGCGGTGGTTCGCGTGGCTCCGATGGTTCGGGTGGTAGGGCGGTATTGTAAACTGTTACCAAGAAAATAACATAGAAGGAAGTAATAGACATACTGAATTTAAAACCTTGACTAAAATTTAACATTTCAACCAGACACATTCAACCCGACAGACAATTCCATCATCAATCAAAAACTTTGCCCTTGCCACTGCACCTACCGAGCCATACTTGTGGACGGGGAAGGTGACCAAAGATTTGATAGCCTGCGCCTAAGTATGGGCACGGATATCGGCGGTTCGAGGAGCTTGGAAGGGAGGGCATTCCAATCATTAATGGATTGTCCCAGAAATGACGATTTGCCAAAGTCCCTCTTGAGGTAAAGGGGTCTCACTTTTAAGGTATGATCCTGTCGTGAATAGAACGTTGGAATTTGTATGTGCTTCGATAGCTCACCCCATCCCCCTGACTCGCAAAGTACCCTGATAAAGCTTCAAAATGCGCTGGATCTTGGATTTTGGTACACGTAATGTGTTCCAAGCTCCTATTTTCCAGTCACAAATTTGGAACACATGCGCGATTTGGAGCACGTTACGCATACGAAATGGATGTTAATGGTACTCCGCAGTGACAGTTCTGCAGCGGAGAAGTCACTTCATTCAAAAGTCAAGATTCTGATGTGAAATTTTGAGCTGGAGTGTCTTTCACAACTTTTTTTCGTTTTGTCTTCGTTTTTTGCTTTTAATTGATTTGTACCAGCTTCGGCTGGCAGCGTTGATCGGTCGCATAAGCACCGTGCTGGAGTTAGGGGAAAACCCGATCCTTGCGGACCAGATAAAAAAACCGCCGCCCCAGATAGAAGCTGCAGGTTCTTCCACAACGCCAGAGTAAAATCTCTTCTGAGCTCGCAATAAAGAAATGGAGTTTGCTTTTTCCGACAACAAGATTTTTCGAAATTTCGCAAAATAATTATTTAATTCGTTTTTTGAGAAATCGCGAAGATTTCATGTCCTGTCGGAGGCCTGCACTTTTCTGAATGAAATAAAAATATGTAGGTACATAGACACAATGCACATGCACACAGATTTATGTTATTTTTGATACAAGAGTAGATTGTGGCATTATTCCCGGCCATAAAAGCAGCCATAGCAATCCCATTTTCATGAGACTCGAGTGGATTTGAAGCATATCTCTGGTACAGAAGAGAAGAAAGCTATCGAGTCCATAAATTCGGCCAAATCAAGCTCGGCTCGAAAAGTACGAACAGACAAAACGTGATGATGAAAAATTCAAGTTTTTTTTCTTTTAATTCAGAACAAGAACGGATATGTTAAATATAATCTGCGGGAATTAACGGCAGCTGTAAATTCAAAGAAATCGTCGGAAAACGGGAAAACATTGCTGGAAATGTGAAGGAAAGACCCGTAAACACGTTTTATGGCCCAAATAAATAATGAAATTATTGAATTTATCTCTTTCGTGAAAAGCGCAACGGATCATCGCAAGTCGGGGAAGGGGCCTCGTTTTTGGGCCTCGGTTTCGTATGTGACTGTGGATGCACTCGTTCAACGACTCTGCACTTGCTTTGTTTGTAATCTTGAACTCAAATTGGTACCACTTTGCCTCATCTGGTCCACTA
Organism: Sinentomon sp. SZTP_YWyxl; assembly: GCA_030068105.1. Lineage (NCBI taxonomy): Eukaryota > Metazoa > Arthropoda > Protura > Sinentomata > Sinentomidae > Sinentomon > Sinentomon sp. SZTP_YWyxl. Next base: position 17,722 of record JASGXE010005423.1, read on the forward strand.
AATTATGGAACCCGCACTCGAAATATGGATGACAGCCACATCATACAGGCATATGTTGGCGAAGCACAAACCAAACCAGTATCATTGACCAATCAGCAAGGATTCCAGGCTTCATCCAAATTTTCCAAAAGTACGAATAGTTTCGCATTTGAGGCTTCCCAAATAGACTTTCTCAGACGAGACTTTCACAACGGACTTTCTGAAACGAGGCTTTTGCAAACCGACTTTCGCAAGCAAGACTTTGCAATGTTTGGATAAACTTCACCAGCATTTATCTCCTTTTTGCATGGCGAATAGTCGACATTTTTGTCTGTTACGGCCAACAGTGAAAGCATTGGTGGAATGAGGCCATCAATGGAAAGGTCTGCAGTAAGTAAACTTTCGAAGATTAGAGCTGTTGAGCCGCCGACAGTATAAACTTTTTCTTTGCCAACAGTGAAAGCATTGGTGGAATGAGGCCATCAATGGAAAGGTCTGCAGTAAGTAAACTTTCGAAGATTAGAGCTGTTGAGCCGCCGACAGTATAAACTTTTTCGAAGATCAACAACGGAAAGAGCAGGCACCTGCTATGGAAGCAAGGGCACAATCGCGGAAATTTTGCAAATTCGCAACAGCAGGAACTTGCTGCAAGGAAGGGCTCAACAGCATTTTACAAGTTCAACAGCACAACATTCTGGAAGGAAAGCACAACCGTGGAAATTTCACAAGTTCTACAGCAGGAACTTGGGGCCTTATTCAATTAGGCCTCCTAACTTAGGAGCCCTCCTACGTCAAGTTAGGAGAAGCATTCGGTATTCAATTGCGTCTCCTAAGTTAGGAGGCCCAATTGAATAAGGCCCCTGATCAGCAGGTTGCTGGACGGAAAGGCATACCGTATACACAAGATCAAGAGCAGGAACCTGCTGGAAGAGAAGGGGTGTGTATATAGAGTAGCCTATAAACATTTGAGGAAGGCCGTGCTATAGAAGTGCTAGCAAAAGATCAATATGTTGGAAATTTTTCATCAAAAGTCAGCGGTGAAACTTCAGCAACTGGAATCATTTCTTTTTGAAGGCCAACAGCTGAAACTCCTTTTTTGGGGCCAATCGCAGAAACATCCGAATGTATTGACTTCAATTTTTGCCACACTTGGAAATCACAGACAGGAAAAAAGCAACGGAACCTGCGGTAAATAAACGTATTTTTGGTTTTGAGTTAGACAATGTAGATCATTCTTATTTGAATAAAAAATTTGTTTTGATCATGGATTGGACAAAATGATCTCTTGTGGCCACACGTATGGGGCCATATTGAAATGGCTCTGGCTTTACGAAACATTATTGTATAGAACCTCTACGAATTTTACGCTACCTTAGATTTTCAAATGGACAAAACTTCTTTCCCGTAACTGAGCAAGCTATAAAGCTGTATGTATACTCATACATATGGAGAAATGTTTGGATGTTTATCCGGAAGATACCGTATGTTGAATTGTCCGTTTATGAATCTCTCAAAAGTTCTGTGGGCGGCCGACAAAAGGCTCGAACATCGGAAGAAGACCACTCTTGCACTCACCTGGGATCAACAGAATCTTCCCAACAAAAAGTCGGGTAAAAACGCCAAAGGGGTCCGCGGCTATGTTTATTCCACTTGTTTAGCAACATGATTGAGGACTGACGGCGGCCCCAAAGCGCACCTCGGCGGGTCTACATATCCACACAGCACAGCAGCATGTCTGAATTATTGTAAACTCCAATATAGTAAAGATGTGCAGCTTTTCCGGGGAAAATATATTCGTTTTGCCAGCATGAGGCCTTCAATGGTACTTACTTTCAGGAAATAGCCTCATGTGAAACCCATTCCGGGAGAGTTGAAAGCTAAAACAACAATATAATGACCGATTTTCTTGCTGCTATAGACCTATTTTGGTATGCACCGAAAGGTACAGCTCTTTTCCTTGAAATTGACCACCATTGTGGATGTGGTGCGCGCGCATTGCACTCAGGAAAGTATTTTGCTCAATATTTTAGCAAGTAGCAAATTGCAATTTGTAACCATCAAAGTGGGTACGACACATCAAAATTTGGCACTACTTTTTCCGGTGTGAGTGAAATGTACCTACCTTGACAATTTCATGGGAAATGACTGTACATATATGTACCTACCCTGTAGCTGTTTACTCGATTACCTTGTGGTTTCCGATGTTTCGTAAACAATGAGATGCTCGTTTCCCATTTGTCGGCCGGTTTCATCCTTGTTCGGAGAAGTTTCTCAAACCTGTAAACACATGTTGCAATAAGTTAACCTATAGGCCTACCCGGTTAAAAGTTTTGTTTCATGACATGAAGCTCGCCTTCGCCAGATGGGGAGATTGACAGGGTCTGACCAATTTGACGGTCGGCTTCTTGCACCAATGATCGTCGTTATTTTAATGTTTACTTTTCAGAAATCGCCTGCGACTTACACCGGAAAACGCGACAATCTTTTGAAAGATCCTTAGTCAAATTTGCGACTATGATTTTCTTTGTTTGGACAGAATTTTTCTGAACATTTCCAAACCATATTGTTATTTAAAACGTCACAAGTAGAAATTGGCGTCCGTCTGCAATTGGTCAACATTAAAATTTAGATGCAAGCGCGGTCGGATAAGGAACTAATGCTTTAAAATTTTGAATTCTAATTTGATGGCTAAATCGGGCAAAATCCCATGCATTATTTCCAAATGAATGTAATTCATCCAATTCCAATTTATTGACCGAAAGTGGACAGTATCACTGCGAATAATCTTCGATTTGCACTGCCAAATTCACATGCACTTTCAAATTGACGATAGATAATTCTTTCCTTCACAACAACGCTTTCAACGAATGAAATGAATTTCCGCGCTGATGCGCAAAGAAACAAAATTTCGTCAGCATATCTCTATACTGAATTGACGATTTAATCGTGTAGCTTTGTCAGCGGCAATGGGGCGTGCGTGTGCAGGCAGGTCCACGAGGGTGCGGCTTGTGCGAATTCTCACAGAGAGCTTGCCCACTTCACTTGCCCTTGCTATCAGCTAGGCTTTCCCTAGACATGCACGTCTGGCATCGACTGCTTCCATGCACGTGTATAGGTATGTGGATCCATGTCAGTCTGCTCTGCCAGACAGACTGAGTGTGGGCGGGATCCCATCTCCATGGGCACAGTGATGGGATCTGCTTGTTGCCGACTGGCGGATGGAACAGACATCTCGGGCACCCTGTTTCGGCAGAATCCTTACGCTTTCTGCCAGTTTACGAGTACCTACAAGGTCTTACGAGAGCCTATTTGTTTACGTTGTTTGCTTGGCAATAATTCCTAGCAGGGATTCCTCCTAAATCACCCTTTTAGCTTCAACAATATCGACGAGTTTGCACTATTTAAAGACAACTATAAATTGGACTCTGCTGGAGTCCAATGTCTTAACTTATCCGGAGACGGGCTGAGATTGTAGCAGCAGGCTCTACTTGAAGCGCATGACAGGAATAAATGTACCATTCCTTCCGAAATAATGTTTCTGTTGGATTTTGACCAATATATAGGTTCCGGCGGAATAGGCGAAGCCATGCTCACCGCCTCAACGAGAGGGAGGACTCGAAAAATTGCTTGGTGACTGATTACCTACTCTCTACTGATTTTATAATTTGTCCAAAATTTCATAAATATTGATTCGAATATTTCACCACAACAATTCAGCATTTAACAGAATGGTGAAAAATTCGCACAGGTAATCGTAAAATAGCTGCAAAATCGAAAAATAGAAGCAAAAACAAAATGTTGCTATTCAAAATGTTTGAACAAAATGTTGTGTGTTTTACAAATGTTTCCACAAAATGTTAAAACAAAATGTTCACACAAATGTTGCTATAAAATGCATAATCTAGAAAGGAGCTGTACCATGGGAGTCAGGAAACCATGTAGAAGCATGGTATCGAGCGCTCCGTGCTTCAAAACAAAGCCAAAATCGGAGAGCCGCTCGGCATGCGGTAGAAATATGAATTTCACGGAAACTTTCTCGCATGTGCAGCAAATTAAGATGACTTATTGCGCATAAGTGCTCAATGAATTCAAACAAACTTGCTCACTTATGGGATTATACCTTTTACATATTCTATGAAAAAGCACCCATACTTGAACAATTGATATGGCACATGCTCGTAACAACTTACAATTATAATTGTCGACCGGTATTTATCGCGTTTCATGAGGCACACAGGCCTCTTGTGCCGATAACAAGTACCTATATTTATACACTTAAAAGTCCTCGAACATAGGCGATATTCTAAAGTACTGGTTACCACAGGGGCCATCTAATTTCAACAGAACTTGGTGTAACTTCACGCCTAACACGAGTGTCATGATGTCTTGCGGCGCATACTGCCATTGATTCTAAATGGCGCCTGCGGGTTAATATTGAACCCCCATGTTCGAAGACTTTTGATGAGGAGTGTGTATTAGGCGTGCGTTTTATCGAAAGTATAATCGGGCGCAATACATGCGCATTGTTTGCGAAACTTGTTGATCGCATCATTGACAATTGGAAAAGGTCGGCTACAGCACTCGGAATATTGTCATCACTCTTCAAACATCGGCGCCCACACAAATAAATACCCCGTTCTTCCCAAGGATCGAAATTCAAACATGAATGAAACTCTAATTCTGGACCAGACAATGTTAAAACCTTCCTATCCTGCACACACAAAACCGGAAGTGTCATTTGGAACACCACATTCTAACATAAATGGGAAGTGTTCTAAAATGAACATTGTAGGAACGAGCAGTGTCTTCTTGGAACACATCGAGCGTTCCAAGACATGCACACGGAGGGTTTCCATAATTTTCTCAAAAGAACACTTCCCATTTCAACCCGTGTTAAAATATGGTGTTCCAAACGTGACTTCCGGCTTAGAGTGTATCATGCAGTGTTTCTGTTTGATCCAGGTCAAGGTTTGATCTTTGCTGGAAAAACTAGGCATAATATGCCGTTTAAAATCAATTGAAGTATGTGCCACAAATACACAACATTCGTGCAACGCATGCAGCTGCATCAAGCCCTTGCCAAAATTGGATCGTCCAAGAGTGTGAGCCTGACATTTGGGATTTCACCTGATGTCGGTTAGAAGTGATTAGCTGACTGTGAGTAAAAGCAACCTTCTCAAGAAGCAGGG
>JASGXE010005424.1:0-23153 GCA_030068105.1 Sinentomon sp. SZTP_YWyxl
TGGCGTCCAAAAAATGCAGTCAAAGTACCTGCATCCATTCAGGTATTGGAGTCAAGTTGTGTGTGTGGCCAAATTCGAAATTGCATTCAACGTACCTGCAGCCATTCAGGTATTGGAGTCATGTGTGGCCAAATGCAAAAATGTTATGAAAAAGTGCCTGCAGTCACTTATGCATAAGAGTATGGTTTTGGATCAACATCATCCGCAATTTTTGAGATGAAATTCAAATCAGAAGTGCAGGTGGATAGGAGGCTGTAAACGTTAAATGGGCATTCTCGCCCTGATTTCTTCATGAGTTGAAAAAAGTGGTCCAAAATATCTTTCAGATATCCCCACTCGTTGATAAATTTGAGGACTTCACTTACCGTTCCAAAAGTGCGAAATGCACCGCGCCTTAAAAGTCTAAAAGTGCTGCAAAATTCTTTGATGGCATGTGCCATGGTTTCAAAAGTCTGTCTTTCCGTCTTCAAAAACTGTATGTGCTCATCGATGAATTTTCGATATCTCTGTAAAACTCCAACACTGTCTTTTGAAATGAAAAATCTTCCTCTCGAGTTAAAAAATCCAGCACCCTGCTCACTGATAAAAACTCCTGGTCCACGCAGGTTCTCCTCAACCGTCTCGAAAGTGTAACAATCGCCTTGGACTGTTTTCTTCTCAATTTTTCCACACACCTTCTCTAAATTTTTCATTATTTCGGGCAGAGCGTCACAAAGTAAGGCAAAGGCCTCGCTGTCCAGCACAAAAATGGACGTCTCCTCAATTTGTGTGTAATAACTTTCGTCTGCTTCGTCTTCCATTGTCGTCATGAGCAAAACATGTGGCTGAAAATTTACATCCGTGTCATTTACATTTTTACAACTTACATGTACAGAGACGCCGGAACCAATGTTCCAGGTTTTTCTCACAGCCAGGTTTTTCATCACCTTGCGTGCTGGAACTTTGCGCTTTAAATCAATATCTACAAGATCACTGTCGGGCTCGCCGGCAAGAATACGAAACGTGGGTGCGGCCATTGTATAACAAAATTCCACACATTTTTCATCCTTCATTTTTTTCATTGAGTATGCATATCAAGATGGATTTTTTGCAGTAGTAGCATGTCCACCAGGAGACACTGTTGAAGAGTAAGCTTGACTCCAGTGATACAGTTGTCGGCGCAGGAAAGCAGTTTGGTTACAACACTGAACTTCGACAAAGTACAGTAATCCGTTTTTCCCAGTTGCCACCACATCAATAACAATCGCTTTGGCGTGCAATGTCATCTCATTATTGGATATTTTCAGGCTTCCAACTTCCACACGATCATCCTAACGTTAGACATCTGAACTTGTTGTTCTAAAGAGGAAAAAGGGTGTCCTGAGTGAGGTACATTGCTGACACGTCCTGGCTCCACGTAATCCGGTTTTCCTTCTCACCAAAACATATGGCGAAGTGAAAGTTCCTTGCATCCTACCATGTCCCAAGTAGCTGCATTGATATCTTGATGCTCCCACTTTTCCTGCTTTCAAATTTGTCTAACGTCAATAGAAATTCCTGATGTTCGAAAGAAATCAGGTATCCCCATTTCTTAACTTGTTTTATCCCGAAGTTTGGATAAGTGATCAACTGACCTGAATTGATGGATATTATATCCCTGTCGTGAGCATGGTCGAGATGGTGAAACAGATCTTTACGGAGTCCCATCCATGGACAACCATTCCACGGACACATTGCTTTTCTGAAATTGCAACTATCGCTGTGGGCTTCCCTTGTTCCCAGGGTAACTACTCGTTCATCCTTGCATCCACTCAATTTCCAATGACAGGGTGTTTGAATATTGAGGATAGACCTTTCCAAGGTAGGCTAACGCTCCAATCGACTAATACCACATTGGGGGCATCAGTCCGCCTTCCTCTTCAATGATCGCTCTCAAGAGTTCACGCGAAAAATTTTGATGTTGACGAGCATCAATAAATCTTCGTATTAGGGGAAGTGTACTCGTATAAACTTTGATATATTTCATCGATTTATCAGACTATTTTAGATCAAAAATGACTTCCTGTGAATCAGTGTTTGCAGTAGGAAAATCTGTCTTTGCCCCTTCTACTTTTCTCTGAATGGCTGTGGGTCCTTGATCTTGCACAGAGAGTGACCTTTCAGCGTCGGAATCCCAAAAATCAGCAAACTCCTCTGGATTAATGTAGCATTCTAGCACATATGTATCCATTATGCTGAAATAAAAGTATTTATGATATGAAATCACCAATGATTCGTAGAAATTAAATATTCTTCATTTTTATCTATTCTTGTAAACTATTTTTTGAGAAGATATAACTCTAACTTTTAATGAGTATATTCATTGGCGCAGATCCTGGGGGGGACAGGGGGGATACGTCCCCCCCAATATTGACAAGGACATGAATTGTCCCACCCAATAATTCAAGAGATGTGAATTGTTCAGACAAAGCTGAACAAACTGTGTGCTGCGAACATCGAAGAAACTTGCCATTTGCGTCACTTTAGTGCAACATAACATGAAATTTGTTGCTTTCAAATAGTGGACTTGCACTTCCCAGAAGGCCGGAAAGCGGCCAAAATGAGTGCTGAAATTGCAAAATTTCTTGCACTTCTGTCGGACAGGGTTCCCGCAACTTTTTCGGAGGCCCCAAAAGCCGCAGGCCCGTGAGCCTGGGCCCTGTCGGCCTATGCCTAAATCCGGCCCTGTTAATGTTATTGTTGAAAGGGACATGATGCCAGCGGCAGTTCACGAAAACAACACACAAGGGCGAGTGGAAATTTAGCCACAGTTGACGAAGGCAACACAGAAAATTCTGAGTCTTGAATTATTGAAATCTGAAATGTCGTTGAGTCCAGTTTTTGACGCGATAGCACTTTCGTGGTTGTTTGGTCCGTTGGTCGTGTCGTGTTTTTAGCAGCAAATCAGATTTGAAAAGACAACATTATTGACTGATTTGACGTTGTCAATCTACTCTGAGCAAACGGGGAATGCGAGGAAAATGCTCAGTTTTTTAAAAAATTGAGCATTCTGAGCACCATTTCAGGTTCCAGTTTTTCAAAATTTCTTACCCTTCGGGTTACCCCAAAATTTCTTACCCTCCCCGAACCCCTCCCCACAATGCGTTGCGAACCCCTCCCTGAACCCCTCCCTGAACCCCTCCCCGAACCCCTCCCTGAACAATGCGTTGCGCTTCGCGCAACGCATTGTCCACCAATTTTTCCACATCGTCCCCCCCAATATTCAGCATGGATCTGCGCCCTTGAGTATATTTGCTGGACAGAGAAGCGTGAACTTGGGAGAACATGAGAAAGTTGATAATTGCATGTGGTTTTGAAGAAAAAACGAATGAATTTAAATCCTACAATCATTATAATGCTGATAAACAGTGTTGAAAATTTGACAGATTTTCAACACATTCATCTTTTGGATTTCTAAAAATAACTGTTTTATCTATGGGTGGATTTCTGTTTTCACTTTCATGGGTTTGTATTTCTTTTTTCTGGATCACCCTGTACTCTATTCGCAAAATTCCAATCCCTGGCGATGGAGAACCTTTGAGGAACATTTCGAGGGATTAAACGATAAGCATGGAGCTCGCTTTCAGGTTTCAAATTTTCGCAGTGAAACTGATTGAATTATTTTCCATTCGGACGCATGTAACCTCTGTAGAGAAAGACGTTTGAAAATAGACATTGTTGGTCTAATACCTGGTGGAGAATGCTAATCGAGGTGTTGGTTGTCAAGTGGCGATTACATAAATTGTGCACCAAGCTATTTTTGATCATGCAATTGCAAACCCATTTGCTGGCTGTCAAGACACTGTGATGAGAGTCACGAACGGAAGTTTGCAACCTATTTTTATGCAACCCCGAAGACGGCCGTATTCCCATTGCAGCTCACCCTCAGGTTCAACTCAATGACCAATTCAATGTAGGAATATGTAGAACTGGCCATGAATTGAACCTGAGGATGAGTTGCAATGGGGAATATGGCCGATAATTTTATCATACATCTTGTTCCATTTGAAGATAAAAACTGAGAATGTTTCACATTCTTTCTTTCAAATAAGCAGAAAAACTTTTTTCTATGCCGATACAACATTTTTCGAGCGAGTTTTCATTGTTGGAGCGCTTCCTGTTTCAATCTGAGCACACTTGAGAGCATTCTTATTAGCTTATATCTTAAAATGGATTGAGGAGTAGTGTTTGATGCACAGACGTTGTTGACCTCTTCTTTTGTCGTGCAGATTGTGCGGCAGATGTGGCTGCAGAGATAGATAAAGATAAAAATTATGGCGTGGTCCAAAAGACGGATCGATTAATGATTAATGATGCAGGAGGTATTTTGAAAAATGAAATATTCAAGTGTTGCCGTTTAAATGTACATTAAGACTTGTAAACAGGTTTATAGTCTTATTTCTGCATTGGATTTTAACTTTGGACACATTTTAAATTTAATTCTCTTTAGCTTAGGAACAGCAATGAACGAATGTGGCAGTTCATGTTCATGCCAGAAAAATCATTCCACCAGCATAGAAAGCAAATCACTGAAATCAGCATCAGCCCAATTTTAAAAAATGATCAACTGAAATTTCCATGCATTGCCTGGAGTGACTTTTTGGTTGTTCATATCAGCAAATTGTTGCACCAGACCAGATTTTATTACTGAATCTTTTCTTTTATATTTCGCGCAAGGAACCCACTTGCAAAAGATGGGACATCAACGGTCAACACAAACAGTCCCAGAACTTCTCCAAAAATTTATTTTTGTGAACCTTGAGGTCCCATCTTTTTAAATCAATTTCAAAGCGTATTGTCGCTTTTTCCATACCAACCACTTTTAATAATATGAACGAACAGGTTTGCCATCGAAATAAAAATATTACCTGCTCAAATCAAATCCAGCTGCTTTTGAAGAACGTTTTACTGGTGAAAAAGCATTTTCACTCAGCTTTACAAATCGAAGAATAACCTTGCATTCTGTCGACATTTTTATAATCACTACTAAGTCCACTTCAGATCAGCAGAAGACTGATGCTCTGTATAAAGATAAGTGATGATATATTAGAGCGACTAAAATAGCTGAGATAGTTGACGATTAGAAGAAAAGCATGAAAATACAGTGCACACGAAAAAATTTAGTTGAAAACAAAATAAAGATGTCGTCGAGACACAAACATATGAAAGGAAATGGAATTCTCCATAAATACTAGATAACCATTTAGGGCATCACGGGTGAGCTGCCGATCTTGCTAATTCAGTGCCATTCTCGCATGCACGGTTCAAGCACTCAGCGCAATATGAATCTGATTGTGGAAAAATTGCGGAAATCGTCCCGACGAAATTAGAAAAGATTTCAAAAATGAAATTGGCAGCAGGGGTTGTTGCATGACTTTTGAAAGACCCCATACATATTTCACTGGTGACACCGACCATATTAAGGATCTTTGGAATCGTCGAGTGTGGGCATCTCAAGTCTCTAGGTATCCATCTACATTCTTTTAGTGCTCGGATGCATTGCGCAATCCGTGAAACGATCTTGCGGATAGCACGTTTAAAAAACACTTTTTAAAAATAACACTGGCATTGATTGCTGTTTACCTCTCTCGATAACTATTTTCATTGATTAGACAGGCTCAGCTTGTTACTTATAATCCAAACCTGTGATTAAAAGAAGGTAAAAGCAATATCAATATGAATAGAGATTTCACATTTACACCTTCTACTGTTTCAACAAATAAAAAATTACCCACCGCACGCAAGGAATCATCACTATTGAATGCGCGATTTGGGTATGGGGTCTTTGTAGACGTTTTTGTGTTAGACTGTCTGTTTGATAGACTTCAATGTGGGTGACTGTTCATTGGGTAAACTGATAAGTTGATAGACAATGTTTTTGTTGGATGGAGCTTTTGCTAGACGGTTCATTTGTTAGACTGTTTTTTTGTCAGTCAGATCTTTTGTTAGACTGGCAAACTGATAAACAAAATCAGAGTTTTGGGGAATGTGAGTTGAGTTGTTTTGAATCTCAGCAGTGGCAAAGATGTTGTGTGTTCGTTTGATAGACTGTACAGAAATTTGAATTTTTGTTGGACTGAGCAGAAGATAGACTGTCTACTTGATAGACTGCATTTAATTCACCTGCCCATTACCTCCCAGGTATAACAAAAATCCGAGAATACCTGTATATTAAGTTGTGGAATAAAAATTGCATATACAAAATGCACATGCACCACTATTTTATTTTTTTATTATATCCCTCAGGATAAGAAGTTATTCCAGATCATGAGCTCAACACTCGACGTTAGATGTTTTTTCAAAAAATCTTTGCTTACATATGAGTTCGATTTCTTTGAGTTTCGGTTAAGGGCTCGCTCTAATCTAAGACCTAGTGCACAGGTTTTACCCGGTCCCATGCCCACCCGCCTTGGAGCAGGTGGGGGGCTGGGCGGGGCCCTCAACCATTTGCATCTGGAATCAATTTTTGGAAGATGAGTTTCTTGCATTTTTCTTGTGCTTTCTTTTTCCCAGGTGGATTTCAAACAAATGTCCACAACACAGGTTTTCGACAAGTACCTAAACGAATTTAACCTAACCACGTGATTTTCTGACACTCATTTCGGAAATTTTTTACATTTTTCACAACATGTCGCTCTCCGGAAGAAAACATATGGACGTCATTTTCGCCATGTCCCGTTTTATGACATGAACGACACGCGTCTTTCACTTTGACACTGAAGATGAAACGTATATTTCACTTGATATTTTACACGTTTGCCCTTTTTTGAAAAATGCTATCGTTTGCATGGTTGACGTTGCAAGCACGTTCCGCTCTAAAACTCCTGCCGCAAAAAAAATTATTCCAATTTCTCGAGCCGTTTCGAATCCATAAAATTTCAGATGCATTCTCAGTTTCGCACGTTCTCTGCTGACTGCTGCTGCTGCTGCTACTGCTGCTGCTGCTGCTTCAGCTGAAATCGCCTCCATTTTTTTCTTCTTCATATTTTCCGCAAATCTCCTGCCTGCCTGCCTAAACTAATGGCGCTGCACCTGTGCTGTGTCTCTTGCGCATTCACTTTCTTTACACTTCCATTCTTCTGACAGCACCTTTTCATTTTCTTCTGCAATTTCTCCATTACTGCAAATTTGACACTGCACCTGTTCAGTTTCGCCTTCACTGTCTTTACTTCTTTACATTGGCTACAGCATCTGTTCGAATGTCTGTCCTTCCTCCTCGATGCATAGTTCTGCCCTTCGCAGGACGGAGGCGCTTAGGTACTCTGTCCCATATTCCTTGCTTTTGGAGCATATCATCGAAGGCTTGCTGTATCCTGTCCCATAGCTGCTGCCTGTCCATGACCTCTGTCTTGTAGACCCGCGTTTTTACCGCCCCCCACAGGAAGAAATCCAAGTCGGGTGAGCGTGCAGGCCAATGTTGTGGTGCACCTCTGCCAATCCATCGTCCCGGAAACGTTGCATCCAAATGATGACAAGCCTGTGCTGAGGAATGCGCTGGTGCGCCATCATGTTGGAACCACATGCGTGCTCGATCTTGCAGTGGGACGTTTTCCAACAGCCCTGGCAAGACGTCTCGCAAGTGGTGCAGGCAATCGTCTCCTGAGAGCCTGCCTGGCAGTGAGACCGGGCCGAGGAGGATATTTCCAATAATTCCCACCCAGACGTTGATGCTAAAACGCTGTTGATGTGCCCTCAATGATGTAGCCTGAGGGTTCTCCTCACTCCAGAGATGAGTGTTGTGTGCATTCCACACACCGTCACGGCCAGAACATGCTTCGTCGGTGAATAAGATCCTTGGCAGGAACCGAGGGGAAGTAGCTGCTCTCTGCGTCAGCCATTGGCAAAACTCAACCCTTGGCGCAAAATCTCCCTGGCCCAAAGCCTGGACCCGTATTATGTGGAATGTGTGGAGCTGCTGCCTCCTCAGAACTCTCCAAACTGACACTTGAGGAGCGTCGAGGGCTTCTCCTATTGCCCTGGTGCCCAACGACGGGTCGTTCCCGACAGCTTGAAGCACCTCTTCCTCGAAAGCAAGAGTGGAACGCAAGGCAGGCCGTCCTCTGTCGCCTGTTGGGTGTTGGAAGGTCCCGCTTTCTCGCAGACGTTACTCAGCCCCTTGAAATACCTTACGGGTGGAGTGGGCTCTTTGAGGAAACTTTTCGGCATACAACCTAACAGCTTCTGCATAATTACCTTCAGCTCGCCCAAGGCACAATATCATGTCTGTGTATTCAGAAAAAGAATATCTGCCGGCCATTTCCTCGGATACCAATGAAACACAGTAAACAAAGAGCAATCTAGCCTTTAAAAAGGAAGAAACACACAAATCAAAAGGCAGGAACCGAAAATAATTTCTACGGAAGTAGCATAATTTTTCGCAGTGTACGACAAAACAACTTTGGCCTGTAAATCGTTACGGAGGCCCCGCACAAAAAAACTTCCCTTTTCCTTTCATGACCAGAACCACCAGCAGAATCCGAAAAAAAGGTAACTGCCCCATATTAATGAAACACCCTGTGAGCTGCCTAATAAGTCGTTGTGGATTTGGTGTGATTTCTGGGTATTTTGTGCCTCTCCTAAAAATAGCTTTGCCTTTGGCTGGGTCGTCACATGGGTTGGACTCATCATAATTGAAGATATTTGATGGGGGAATGCCAACAAGAGCCTTCTCTAAATTATCGTAGTAGTTGTTGATCACGGTGGTGAAACCACTGCTCATGCAACAGAGAAAAAGTAGCAGCACGAACTGAGTGTCTCTTTGTGCCTTTTCAGGAATGATAGGCACCAATCCCAGCCAGGTTTATTGTCATGTCCAAACTTTGGGATTGTCTTTCCAATCCTTTCTAAATACTGATGCTCAAGATTTACGAGATCTCTCTGGGTCAGGGGAAAACCCCATTCTTCACAAACTCAAGCACTCGACGATAGTGTTTTCTTCATCACCTGTCAAGCATGTCGGTGCCCCAACTTTCCCATTACGCAATCCGTTAACCAGTTAACGATTAAGTGTGGTGTAAAGAACACCATGCAATTTTGCAGCAGATCACAAGCTTCGTTTCTTCTCCACAACATCTTTCACTGCAATGTCAATGTTGTCCAAGCTATAATTATGGTAGGACTTGGAGCCAGGATCTTTCTTTGGATTACGTGGCATTCACTGTTGCAACTGACAAATGTAATGGCAACTGCTTGCATCTGTTCAAACAAGAAACCTGCTGCACACAGGGGCGGTTTTGGGGGGGGGGTTGGGGGGGGTGTGACACCCCCCAATATTTTTGGGCAGTCGGCTGTCGGCCAACTGCCAGTCGGCCAACCAGTCGCACCACGGCCACACGCTACAGCCGATGCCCTGCCCGTTTTTTGCAAGTTTTGATTTCCGATACTCGGACGTCTGGGCACGTGTGTCAAGTTGGCCGACCTGAGTTTCCGCCAGCGAAATTGGCTATTGTTGACTAAAAGAATTTTATGCCAACTCATTTTCGCTGGAAATTTCCATTTTCATTCGGTCGGCCAACTTGATGTCAAGTTGGCCGACCGAAGTTCCAGTACTCGGAAACCGTCATCGGTACCGAAAATCCGACTGGACAGGAATTTTGTACCAATTTTGTACCGCAAAATACCGCTGAAAGAGAATTCTGTACCAACTCCCGTTTCGCTGGAAATTTCCATTTTCATAAGGTCGGCCAACTTGACGTCAAGTTGGCCGACCCACATTCCAGGACTCGGAAACCGTCTTCGGTAACAAAAATCCGACTGGACAGGAATTTTGTACAAATTTTCTGCCGCAAAGTACCGGTGAAAAAGGATTTTGTACCAACCAACTCCGTTTCTCCGTTTCGCAGGAAATTTCCATTTTCATTAGGTCGGCCAACTTGACGTCAAGTTGGCCGACCAAGAAGTTCCAGTACCAAAATCGGAAACTGTCATCGGCACCGAAAATTCATTTTCATTTGCGCAATCGACAAAACCCACGTTTTCATTGAGCTTATTAAGTGATTGTTTTTTTTCCACGTCGCATACGATGCTTCCTTGTTTATTAAACTTATGAGGAAAGATTCAAAATTTCCAAAAAAAACCAAAATCCCAAAATAGGGACAGTGGTCCATCAAAACCAATCATGTTTCATTTGAAATATTGTGTTGATGACAATGAAATGAAATAAAAAAACGAATTTTTTTCTGTTGTGTTTTTTTAATAAACGAAATGAATCAGTCACTGCTCTGCTTTTTCAAATAAAAAAGTGATCAAGTAAAAAGTGACGCCAACGTTTGTTTCAAGGTAAATTTGACTGCCTTATTTCTGGATGTCTGCTGTCAGCGAGGGCGCCGATCATGGGGGAGGGTTGGGGGTGCATCCCCCAACAATGGAAAGGGCTATTTTTGGGGGATTTTGCCCCTGCCTCATCATCCCCCGTTTTGTCCCCACGATGCCCTCAATTTTGCCAATTTTTGTCAATCGGTGCGCCAATTCTTGTGATGTTTGACCAGTTGGAAGTCGGAATTTGCAATGAAGAACGCGCTGTCATATGCAATATGATTGTTAAACAAAAATCATGGATATACCTCATTCCACTTGAAGATATGAGCCAAGAATGCTCACAAGTGTGCTCAGAGTGAATTCAGAATTCTTTCAACAATGAAAACACGGTCGAAAACTTCATTCTCGGCATAGAAATTAAAGTTTTTCCGTGTATTTAAATGGAAGAGTGTGAAGCATTCTCAGTTCATATCTTCAAGTGGAATGAGCTGTAGATATCAGACCTATATGAGTAAAGTCAATTCAGTAGGTCAATTCAATCGGGGCGTGCAAATGGTGCTTGCGACAAAAACTTTGCAAGTTTTGTTCCAAAATTGCGCATTCTGAGCACCTCTTGAGGTTCCATTTTTCAAAAAAAAATTTCCCCTTCCGGGAGGGGGACACCCCCTCCCCGAACCCCACCCCCGGCGTTGCGCGAAGCGCAACGCTTCGTCGAGAAGTCGGAAAATCCCGAAAATCATACGCTTTAGCAGTCGGGAAATCTCTGGTTTACACCCCCCCCCCAAAAAATATCGCTGAAACCGCCCCCTGGCTGCACAACAAGTGTTCCTTAAACAGTAAAAGCTGCTGGGAAAGAAAAAAAATGGTTCATGGTTAGGTTGGTACCTACCGACCTAATATCTATTCCCACCCATTGCCCTGCTTAATTCATAATAAATACACAGTTGCGGTTCGAATTTGTGTGATCCAAATTACCCCTGGATGCAACATTGATCACCTTGTGAAGTTGTTAAATGTCACAAACAGAGGGCAAATATGTTCTTTGTTTTTTTCATGTATGTTGAGGCTTTTACTTTGTTTAATCTTAACAAAAAATTCCTTCCAAATTTGTTTTTACGTGCATGGAGGCACTTGATTTAAGAGCACCCTGTGACCTTGAATGGCCACTTTGTCTATTTTCTGAAGACCAAAATATCCTAAACACCATGAAAATTTGGGCCATCACATTTTTTTTGCAAGATTTTGCAATTGGGTTTGCCATTTTACCATTTCTTGGAGATAATTCAAGTGAATGTGTTTCCATTCCCTCTAAACATCGCCAGCAACATCATCACACTATACCCACAGGGTTTGGCAGCTGCATGGCCAGTGCTGGACCAACTGTCCCAATGTGTTTACAGCAGTGAAGCACTTGAATTTATTGTAGTTTCTCTTGGATTTTCTTACCCTCCCGCCTATCTTTTGCTGCTGTATAGACCTCCCAGCGAGTCCATAAACTGCTTCACTGCAATTTATTTAGAGTTCCTGGCAGCAATCACTCCATGCCTGCAGTCACATCCACTTGGTTGTAGCTCGCCGATTTTCATCATGGGTGACTTCAACCTCAATGTCCTCCCTTGTCCAGCAGACTGTGTTTATCCAGAGGGATTGCAACGCCTATGTGACAGGTTTTCTCTGAGTCAGGCTGTGAACATTGTCACTCGACCCACTGACATGCTTGAGCCGAATGTTGGAACAGCTATTGATCTTATTTTTCACTGTCCACAGTCAACAGCAATGTCAATTAAATCCTTTATAGGCATGAGTGACCACTTTATGATAAGTGCCTGTTTCCAGGTTGATTGTTGTGCACCTCCCCCTCTCCCTTCCCACCAAAGTGACCTTGGCCGCACATATCTTTTTGACAAATACGACAGGGATGCTGTCGATAGATTACTTGACTTTGCTCTGCTTGACTTCTGTAATCTTGACCCCATAGTTGACAAGCTCTGGACTGAATTCAAGACAGTTTGCACTTTGACCATTGATCACTTTATTCCTAGGCGGGATCCAATTAAAATTAGAAATCTGTCCTTCCCACCTTGGTTTAATGCCAATCTTCGCCAAAAATACTTCAAAATGTTGAACCTTTTTTCTTCCTGCTCCTCAAACCAGAATCTGTTCCCTCTTTATGCTGCTGCTTTAAAGGATTACCAAAACAATCTGAATTTCATTGAGGCACGTTTTGTTCAGAAGCTTGCAATCAATGATGTCATCACATCAAAGCAGTTTTGGAAGTTCCACAATAGCAAAACTTCCAGTCAAGGTCCCTCTGGTGCCAATGCTGGGTCGAGTAGCTGTTTTGCTTTGGCTCTGAAGAGCTATCTCAGCCCAAAGATTCCTGCTGCCTCCACTGTCACCCACAACCGAGTTCAAGCTTTTCTCCGTGATGCTGATTTGATTTCCCTGGAAGCGGTGGTTAAAGCGATCAAAACATCAAAGAACTCCACTTTCAATGTCATTGATTCCATACCTATGGCATTCCTTAAAAACCACTGCGACAAACTAAAAACTTTCCTTTTTGTGCTCTTCTCAGTATCCTTGGCCCAAAATGTAATCCCAACTGATTGGAAAATGAGTATCGTGATACCACTAGCTAAAGGTGGCCAGCCTCTTTCCACAACCTCCTTCCGACCAATAAGTCTTATCAGCTCTTCAGCTAAACTTATGGAAAAGATGGTAGCCGGCTATTTATATAGGTTGCTCGAGGGTCAAAAATTCTTCTCTATTCATCAGCACGGTTTCCGCAGCAAGTTCTCTTGCGAATCCCAACTGACCAGTTTTGTGCATGACATCGCCACTGCTCTCGGAGAGTCCAGTCAGTCTGATGCAATTTTCATTGACATGGTTAAGGCATTTGACAAAGTCTCAATTCCTATTCTTCTCTCAAAGCTATCTAGGCTGAGAATTCCTGAAAATCTTTTCCTGTGGCTCTCAAATTTTATCTCTGACAGGCAGTTCCAGGTTCTCGTTTGCAACGATCTGTCAGAGGCCCACCCACTCACTAGTGGCATTCCTCAAGGCTCAGTGTGTGGCCCTCTCCTCTTTCTCATTTATATTAATGATATTGCAGATGGTGTCATCTCCAACATCAGGTTGTTTGCAGATGATATAGTCCTCTACAGAGTTATCAGGTCTCCAGATGATTCCAAAGCCCTTCAGGATGACCTAGATTCCATAGTCAAATGGTGTGATGAGAATCAAATGAGTATCAATATCGCAAAGACATCTGTCATGTCATTTGCTTCATCTACACATCCTTCCATCTCAGATTATTTCATTGGTCCCTCTGTGTTGTCTCGCCCAGACAATATCAAATACCTTGGCATTCATTTCAATCCTGCCCTGAACTGGGGACCTCATATAAGTCAGATGGTAAAACGGGCATCAAATCAACTAAAATTTCTTATCCGACACTATTCCCACGCCTCCAGAAAGGTAAAGGAAATACTCTACTTCTCATTGGTTCGCTCCATCTTGGAATATTCAACAACGACCTGGGATCCTCATCTTCAGTGCCACATTGATGCACTTGAAGCTGTCCAGCGCAGGGCAGTGAGGTTTGTTTCTGGGGACTTCTCTTTTCACTCCAGTGTGACATTGCTCAGGGAAGAGCTGGGCTGGGAATCCCTTGCTAAGAGGAGAAAGCTCAGGGGTGTTTCAATTTTTCGAAAATGTGTCCGTGGTGAGGGAGGATGGGCAGGATGCTGTTGCACCCTGGTCAAAAACACAGGGTCGACGAGGGCCAGTGACCTCGTTTCATTTATCCCACCTTCCCTTTCCAAAAATGTCTCTAGGTTTTCTTTCCTAAACAACAACGTGTTTCTCTGGAACAAACTTGGAATTTCTCATGACATGCTAAACCTATCAGAGGCCAGTTTTTTATCTGCCATAAAGCCAAGTGTTTTGTTTTAATATTTTTAACTGGGGACGGAGTCCCTCCGCCGATGAGTTCGTTGGACAAAAAGTCCAGTCATTTTTAGAAGTAAAAAAAAAGACCGATGCCGAGGAAAGACGCACAAAACATCCAGTGCATCAAAGCACGATGGTAGTAATGGTAGTAAAGAGATCATGTTTCATTTTGTCAGAAAGGGAGTGAATTAGATTCATTGGTGTGAACCTCTCCATGATGGCATTGGAAAATTCAATTTTCGCCGGAAAAAGATTAGGTAGGCGAATCAAGTTATTGGACAACACGACAAGTGGCATGCAAAACAAGTCAAAAAACTGAACAAAACGAATGTAATAAAAGAACGGAAATAAAACGAACCTTGGCAGCAGGTCACATCTTGCAAAATTTATGTAGTGACAGGGTCCCGAAACGTTCAAAATGAAAAGGCTCCAAGCAGGTGTCAAATATTGTCAAAAACATAGTTCAGTAGCCGAGCCAAATTCCATCATGGTCAAATAGTGTAGGTAAACCAGAATGCATGTACCCCAACAGTGATTTCAGTGAAAAATGAAGAAGAAAAAGGGGGTAGCGAATAAGTAAACAGCAAAAAATCCCTCTAAACCTACAACCTGCTTAACTTAGATGGGGGGGGGGGTAAGGCCAGCAATAATCTGGACTGATCGGTGAAGCAACTACCTACCTACTTAACTACCTACATCTGAATTAAGTTCTCCAATTTCGCCCGAACAACTTTATTGAATTTTTCCTCGGGAAAGTGGAGAACATCTACTGGGAGGCAAAGCTGATTCCACAGAAAAATGCTGCGGTGGAAAAATGAATGCCTGTCAATGTTTTTCAACAGCGTAGGTGGAACACATGACAGGAACTTGCTTGCTCTGGTGCGGTTGTTGTTTTGTGTGAGAATCCATGGCCCGTCACCCCAACCACCATGTTTTAGGATACAGTGCCTAAACATTGAGAGACTATGCAAAATTCTTCGCTTCTCAAGTGAATCCCAACCAAGGTCATTTATAGGGACGTCTCAGTGAGCACCGCCAACTGAGTGCTTCAAGATTGAAACGCAGTCTTTTGGCGCACATTATCAATAAAGACTCAAGAGTCAATTCAGGTTTACGGCTTCTTTTCGCCAGACCTTTAAGAAGAAAAAAAAAAAAGAAAAATAGAATGACAAAAATGATTAAAACAAAAACAACAAGAACAACTCCCTTCCACACGAAAGATATCACACAAAAGATTGACGTCCATCACTCGGGTCTATCACAAAAGACTCAAGGAAGGTTTACGGCTTCTTTTCACCAGACAAGACAAGACGTAAGGTATGATGCCTTCTTTTCGGCAAAAACCCACAACCTAAAATTTACTCTTGAATAAAAAGACAAAATACCATTGAAAAAAAAACATCTCACTCAATCACAAAACCCCAGCGCAACACAAATTACATACCAACCCACATTATAGAAATACCAAACCACTATCTGGCCCAACTCAAACTTGAACCACACAGCAAAACATAAAAAAAAATGCAAACGAGACTGCTCCTTCACAAACATGTTCAAAGCTCCTCTTGCCCTGGAATCCAAGATAAGTTTAAAGTTAGGCCTACCTACCTACCTAAAGACAAAAATGAATGAAAGAGAAACAGAAAAACTTCGCTTTGAATTTTGGCTAAATCCTTCATCATTTGCTCAGCGTCAGATCAATCATCTCCCGGGCGAGGCATCGTCATTACACCTCCGTCATACATTCAGTGTTATCTCCCGAGCTCGCCACACATCCCTCACCACAGTTGTTCACCCAACTGTTCACCTTCACATTCGTCATTCAATTATCTAAAGCAGGAAAAGAGAAAGAGAAAAAAGCATGAAGGAAGGAAGCAAAGCAACTTCAAAGAGGCAACTTTTTTTTAAAAAAGAAGAAAATAGAAAAGAAATTAAGATGACATAAAGAGATTGGTCCTTGAAAGAAATAAAGATAATAAAGATGCAACTGGGTGAATAAAATGAAATAAAGATGAGAACTTCCCCTTTTCGGTGCACAACTTCCCCTTTTCAGTGCACAACAACGGGGGAATGGTTCGCCTTGTGTCAGTCACGCGGCGAGAGCGCTGTCCAGCAACTGCCGGTTAACACGCTCAGGGAGTCACGGAAGCACCAGCAGCGTTCGCCTCTTGGTCAACTTAGTCATCGGGGAAATTGATATTATTCATGCATCCGTACCTAAAGTTCTTTTGTTAGTCACGAGGTTGATAGGTGACTTCAATGCAGCTTCATTTCTAGGTTCTCCAGGAATGAACTTCAGCATAAATATTTGTTCAATCCCCCCTAGGCCGCTTGATCCGTTCATAAACCAAAATTTCATACTATACATGCTTTATAACATGAAAAAATAGGGTAGTTTCTAGGGTAAAACTCTGTTCAAATCAGCTAATCTCAGGTAATTTTTAGCAGTTTCTCAGGTAAAATTGTGAAAGGGCATTAACATCCCTGCAATCCGGTTGAAATCTGTCGGCGCAAACAAAACATGCCATAACCGGGTTCAAAACTGTGATGTTTCGGTGACGTGTTGCTGACGTTGAGTTCAACCGGGTTAAAGTCAGTTTTCGCAAAAAAACATGCCTCAATTGATGTATCCAGTGAATAGTTGCATTAAAATCAAAATGGCAATTTAGCCAATGATCAATGATGAGCCACAAATACAAATGGCACATACCAGAATCACCAGAATACTCACAGCACAAATTGAACAAATCCTGGGGCAAAAGTTGGAGCCAGTGTTGGAGACCACATGGACCATGGAAGAGGAAAAGAAACAAAAACAAGAAAATCAGAATTGCATGGAACGAAGGTTTGGTTTGGTTACTTTAGGGTTCCACAATGTCGGTGTGCATCTATCCTCGCTTGCCTCTTCCCATTCCGACTTGGTATGGGTTTTGTAAACATGCACCCCGGGAACCTTCTGGTTATCTCTCGGGGAAGTTCCCCGACGTCACCCAAGGAAGTTACCCAAATGCTATTTTGCAGAGTGAATGGGTATACACCCGATTCGTTCCCGTTTGTTTATGTGCAGAGTTTGATTAGTTGCCTCATAGATGGCAGTGTTACCGAGGTGGCAGTAAATTTTTGGATTATATCCTCTGCGTTTTACTAACAAAAATGAAAAATTTTGGACAAAAATTCAAAAATTGGTTTCTATCCCTTCTGGAAAATTGTGCCGGTTTTTTGCAAAATGTTATTGGACAAATATTTGTCTTCTTCCGTGTGCATTTTGTTGTGCATAACAAATCTCCAGCAGTTACACATTTTCGAAATTGAAAAAAATGCCACTTACATGTGAGTTCGGATACCAGATCAATCCATTTGTCCGATCCAATCCAATATTTTCCAATCAAATCCAATCCAACTAATCCAAGATTTACGTAAAAAAAACAACGGATACCAGAATCAGTTGGGTTGGCAGTGAGTCAAGGAGTGATACCAGATCCCCATTGCTTCATGCTGGATGTATCTGCAGATGGACAGCAGCTCAGGATTGTGCTCATCAATTAAAAAGAGAAATGCTGCAGTCTTTCCGGATGGTTGACATTCCAATACCTGTGTCTGAGAGCCGGATTGCTGAGAGCCAGATTGCTGAGAGCCACATCGGATGTGAGAAGAGGAATGTTCCCACGTCCTGATGTCAATTTGAAAGGCGGCCAAACTTGCCAGTTTCCCATTTTGACCAAAAAGGCAATTCGATTGGTCACGAGAGTGCGAAAACAAAAAAAAACCCATTCACGACCCAAAAGCTCATTTTGTACTCCCATAAAGTCAATGCTGTCAATTGGCAGCCTGATACAGATGTACTCGTACAGAATGAGAATGTTGAAAAATGAAATGGAAACAAGCTATCCGCACTTACATGAAATGTCAGATCGCCTGTTCTCTGCGTAAAAGGAAAAAACATGACTGAACACTAACAGCAAAGAGTGACTCACGCCTCACCTCTTTCTTGTTGTGCAAATCCAGTTTGTGGATCTCATCAAGATAGGTACACCTTGAACTTTTCACCTGCTTCCTTCTTCAAACAGATGATGCCAGCCTTCATTTTGTTCGGTTATTTTTAATTCTTCATAAAAAATGGCATCACCATTAGTGGGCCATTTTGTCCCACGAAAATGCCGTTGTGTGGCATGAAAGCCCTGCACATAAAAGGGATCGGTATCGATATCAGATTTACTCTGTTCGACAGGTTTTCATGCCAAAGGCAATCATCAATTGTGAACAGGAGGTTCATCATATACCTACCAGGGAAGGAAAGAAATGCGACCGTCGGCTGCATTATCGAAAGGAGGGGTAAAGGGAAAAGGAGGGGAAAGGACCGCGAAGAGATCATCGGAATGTGGACGGGGCCTAGTCATATAGCAATCACTTAAGACACTCAAGCAGACACATACACAACCAGGCAAGATCGCCAAAGGCAATCATCAATTGTGAACAGGAGGTTCATCATATACCAGGGAAGGGATGGGAAGGAAACGCGACCGTCGGCTGCATTATCGAAAGGAGGGGTAAAGGGAAAAGGAGGAGAAAGGACCGCGAAGAGATCATCGGAATGTGGACGGGGCCTAGTCATATAGCAATCACTTCAGACACCCAAGCAGACACACACTCATACACAACCAGGCAAGATCCAACCTTGAGCAATCATCTTACACTCATCTCCTCACGCATACCCATTCACGATCTAAAAAAAAAAATGCACAAAAGTGGAAAAAATAGAAAGAAAAACAGAACTTCAGAGAAGATGGGGATGAAAGTAGGTTGGTATGTATCAAAAAAGAGAGAGAAAAAAAAAAGAAAAACAAAAAAGAAGATCTCTATCTTTTGCCTTCCGTAATGACCACAAGTTAAAGATAAGACAAATAGGCTGCCGTAAAGACATCGGCCACTTCTCCATCCTCCCAAGGAGCATCCGTGAATGGAACGCCATGCCTCCACAGGTCGCCAATGCGTTACAACACATTGAACCTGCGCAATATAGATCCTGGTTTCTTGAAACCCTCTGCTAATTCACTCCCCGGTAAAGCCTGATTTAATTGGATAAAATTATTCTCCCGTTCAGATGATATGCCTTTCGGAATATTTATTTGAACGTTTCCCTCATCTGTGGCTAACATACTTCTTTTCAGACCTCTCCCTTCGCCTTATGCCTCAAAACTTGTTGATATAATCTTTCCTCAATTCGTCTTGAACTTTTGACATTAAAATCTTCCATAACTCTTCCAGTTTCAATTTTTCCTTTTCCAAGTTCTGTTTGGTTCTGTTTCAGGAAAATTTGCTCTGTCAATCTAAATTCTGTTTTTATTTTATTACAGCATGTCAGAAATCTTTATCTTCTTTTTGTTCCAGGATAGTTTTCATTTAGCTTTTTGTTTGTTCCTCATGAGTTTTCATATTTGCCCCGTGCCAACTTGGTTTTTTCTTTTGTTTCAGGTTAATGTTTTCCCTTCTATTTCCAGGTTAACTTTTGTCTTGTTTTTGTATTTTATCTTCCTCGGGATAACATTATTTCTTCTTTTTCATTTGACATCTCTCTCTTTTTGTGTTGTTCTTGCATGCAAAATATTTTGTTACATTGCAACAAAAATCATAATCTTTTTTGTTTTCCAGAATAGGCCTAGTTTATTTTTGCTTAATATCAAGTTATTTTTCAGATTAATGCCTATTTTGCCCTCACTTTCCAGGTTGACTTTCGTTTTAAACATTTTTCAGGACATCACAATTTCCTTTTTCAGTTCGATACGTTTCGTTTTGTTATTGCATGCTTAAAAAAAATAGTTAGTCCTATGAATAAGAGTAGGTAGCTGTTAAGAGAACTTATCGTAGAGCAGCAATCGTGCTCTGTCAGTTGAAAATCGTGTGTTCGTTTGAGCTGAGCTCTGTAGTGCTGTTTAAAAGCTATTAATGAAAAGTATGTGACCTTGTTGCGAAGCCAATTAATTGGTCTGTTTTGTCACACGATTACTGGTTTTTGGGTTTATGCAAGGGCAACGTGGCCCTCTTTGCCGAGTCACCGGCCGCATGGCTGTCAACTCAGGATGGCAATGATGATGATGATGATGAAGGAAAAAAACAGAGTAAAAAAGAAGCGGAAAAGGGGGATCTGAGATTTTAAAAAGAAATGCCACAATTTAGATTTAGCCAGGACAACTGATTCAAGAGTACACTGGCAGGTACCCGGAATGAAAGAATAGGTAGGTACCTACGTCAAGATGCTCTTGGATGGTAGATATAGCCAGTTTGAAGCAGGATAAGGGATGAGAGTATTTTAGAGGTTTACGTGGGTACTTACCCTATCCAGTGCACTACAATGAGGGAAAGGTTCGCCTTGCGTCAGTCGCGTGACGAGAGCGCCATCCGGAAACTGCCGGTTGGCAAGCGCATTGGGGTGAATGTGAACACTTTTTCTTTTTTTCTTATTCTCAGGTTCAAACTTGGCTCTGTTTTACAACTGTATGTACCCAAATGAAGCAAGTCCATTTTTTATGACAAGTTTAATGTTAAAATAACTAAAAAATGGCACAAAATGTGTGAAAATGCCTGCTGCGGAGGTTACCTACCTATTTTATTGGATTTTTTAAAAAGCCAATTTGTGTTAACATTCACCCCGCATGTATGGGGTCAATGTGTATGTATACTGTTATTACAGCAATGTCGCTGCCCATTAAACCTGTTGGGGTGAATGTGAACAGAAAGTCCACAGTTTGCTGAAGAAAATAGCCATAATAGACCTTCCTGTGGCATCTTGGTCAAAAGTTACGCATTTGTTCATGATGCGCCACTGGAAAGTACGATTTTGCTGATGAATGTTAATGTTATAGAATGACCAACTTATGGGATGTGTCTATTTTGGCACTTGTTTTTATGCTGACATCATGAGAAACAAAAAAACTTTTTTGGGCTGGGTCTCTATTTGGAGCAGCTTCTTTCCAGAAATACGACAAATGGGTGTTTTGTAATTTGATAAGTCTGTTTGTGCTTAAAATGGCCATATGGGGTGAATGTGAAGAGTTTTAAAAACTAAAGAATATCGAAAGATCTTAAGTCTAAAAATGGTGATTCTCAAATGGAAACTGAAGGGAAGAAGTAAACCATTTTTTTTTTTTTTTAAACTATGTTGGGGGCCACAGGCAGTAAAAGCCATTGGACGTGGTAAACCCCGGTCAGGCATGCATCATTTTTTTGCCTCGGCAATTACCACAACAACAATTAAGTCGTCGTGTTCTCTCACCAAGGCAGCATGCATCTTTTCGGCCAGCGAGGTAAACGGATCGGACAATCAAACATAGGTACGGCGCATAGAAACCCAAGGAGTGTGCAGTCAAAATGGCCGTAACAGAGGAAGAAAAAAAAATTACTTAAATGAAACAATAATTCAACAACAGCAACAACCAACCAGGCCATTGTCAGAGATGCAAACGAAGGAATCAGTGAAGATGGAATCTCGCCAGCAGCATGGTCCAAATTGTGTACGTAGTTCCGCACCATGATGAAAGAGCAGCCGGGTATCCGTCAGAGAAGAGGCAAAAACAGCGAAGGTGATATCTTGCCAACAGCATGGGCCAGATTGATCAGATCCGAAGCATAACATGGCAATTGATGCAAAGACCATATCGTCAAAGTGAAAAGAACACACCGTTGCATCGAACTCGTAGAAATTTTGTTGAGAATGTCGGAGAACACAAACAATTCACAAAACGACAAATTCATCAATATGTAAAATCATGAATCGAAGTAGGTGTACCTTGTGCAAAGGGGTAGTAAAAGAAGGGGAAGAGAAAAAAAATGCAGCATTAGACAAAGTCTGGAGTGAATATTGAAAAACAAGACATGGGGAGGGAAGATCCTATCTACCATAGAGCCACTTAAGTTGAAGATAAAAGTGGCCTTGGTGGGTTGAAAAAACTAAGAGCACCTCAACCGGTAGGAGCCGCCCGCCAACGGCCACACTGCATCGTCTCCCCTCGGTACCCCTATTTTGCAAGGTGAAATCGCACCGAACCGAGAGACTCAACAGTGACAGCCATCAGAAGGCCACCCCCACATGTGTGAGGCTTCCACCTACCTCTCTGTGCAAGGAGAAAGGTTTATGCATTGTCAAGGGAGGACATCTTGATCTGTATGAGGGTCAAACATTTTTTTCAGGCAACTTCAGCATGTAATGGGAAATAGCAAGGCGGTTCCACAGAAATATGTATTTGTTCAAGAAGGAATACTTATCCACATTTTTTGATAGAATGGGTGGTATAAAAGAGACAAAGCCACTGGCCCTGGTAGTGCCACAGTTCGGGACAAGTGAGCCACCGCATTCTGCCCAGCCACCCTCCCCTGTGATGCATTTTCGAAAGGTAAAAATGTGAAAAGAACACACCGTTGCATCGAACTCGTAGAAATTTTGTTGGGAATGTCGGAGAACAAAAACAATTCACAAAAACGACAAATTCATCAATAGGTAAAATCATGAATCGAAGTAGGTGTACCTTGTGCAAAGGGGTAGTAAAAGAAGGGGAAGAGAGAAAAAAAGGCAGCATTAGACAAAGTCTGGAGTGAATATTGAAAAACAAGACATGGGGAGGGAAGATCCTATCTACCATAGAGCCACTTAAGTTGAAGATAAAAGTGGCCTTGGTGGGTTGAAAAAACTAAGAGCACCTCAACAGGTAGGAGCTGCCTGCCAACGGCCACACTGCATCGTCTCCCCTTGGTACCCCTATTTTGCAACAACCAACTCAAATTCCTTATCCGGCACTATTCCCATGCCTCCAAAAAGGTCAAGTCAATACTTTACTTCTCTGTAGTCCGCTCTATCTTAGAATACTCAACTACAACCTGGGATCCTCATCTTCACTGCCACATTGATGCAATTGAGGTGTTCAGCGCAGGGCAGG
>JASGXE010005425.1:0-23115 GCA_030068105.1 Sinentomon sp. SZTP_YWyxl
CCTGCAAACAAAATGCAACTTATCTGCATCTGAAATGGAACAAGAAAGCCGTGATGCAGCAAAAGAAACCCAATCTGAACATTTGTCGCACTGAATCCAGCCCGTTGTAGGATTGGCTTTGCATTTTGACGTTTTAGAAACTGCTGAGCGCGTTGGGATTTTTGACCGTGGCGAGGGGGAGGGGGAGTGGGTAGACGGACCAGGGTTCAACTCCACGTCACCACAACAAATAAGCAAAATGCTCAGACAGCTAGAACAGCTAGAACAGACAGCTAGCCGAATTGGCACAGATGTGGAGGGCGCACGAATGGAAAGAAGAGGCCGAAAGCAACATTTTTTTAAATTTGAGCCTTTTCCAAAGTGGAGACCATCACGCTTGATGTTGACATTTTCGAAAAACTCCTCCCTGTTGAGCGAAACACCATAACAAGGATCGACCCATGAGGAAAAAACAACAGAAAAAAGAAAGAAGAGCAATGACAGAAAACTTGGCACCGGCCGCATGTTTGACTTTTTGAAACTGCTTGCTCGGCAGCAAAGAGAGCGCGAGCGCAGAGCGAGAGCAAATTTTCGCGCCCGATTTCGTCGGCGGCTGGAAGAGGAATGATTTTGGCTGGAAGAGGAATGTTTTTGTTACGGTTTTTTTTTTCTCTCGCCTTGTTGCCGTGCCATTTTTGCACCTCCATCAATCATTCTCCCTCTTGCACCCACACCCAAAAACCAACTCGGTTTTTCAAATCTGGGATGCAATGTGGAATATCGGCCCGACTTCTCCCACTTGGGGGACTGTTCTTTTTATTTTCACGGCGCGGTTACTCCGATTCATCGGATTTGCGGTTGCGCCGGCAGTTAAAAATTAAAAAAATTAGGGTGGCTGCAGTGATGAGGTGTTTGCTGTCCCAAGGTAGACTCTGTGGAGTCCATTTTCTTGGATGTTTTTGTTTTGACATGTAAAATGTGGCCTGGGCGTACTATGGCGATTTTGGTCAATGCTTTGTAAAGTAGACTTTCTATATTTGTGTGGAAGTCTGTTGGTTAACCTATCTCACCTGGTAATATTTTTGTTTAATTCTGGTTTGTTTCATTTAATTTGGTGCCGAGTGTGCAGACGAGACTGGGACAGTTGGTATTGATAACGCTTCCCTCTATGTAAATAGGTTTCAAATCGGTTGTTGTTATCTAAGCTGAAGCAAGTTTTTATTCCTTATTATCAGTGAGGTCTCTGTTTGAGAACTGCCTATGACACGAGGTGCGTTTTTCAGAAGTTGTTGGCGTTTCCATCTCACGCAGTCTATTTGGCATTTCCATCTAGGCAGGGAACGTGGTAGATGAGCCTTTTAATTTTTGTCGGTGTTTGTCGCATGTTTTTCACTACCTATCTACTTGTTATATTTTGGCTCACATTTCCGTGAAAGTCTGTCTGGGATTGGGCACGCTTGCTGCGAGGGGATCAGTTTGCAGATTGGGGAATATGAGGGTTTATCTCTCATATTTTGTGAGGGGAACGCTAAGGACTTTGAAAACCCACCTCGTACCTACCAGTAGATTGCAAAAATATAATCCCAACTGTGTCATTTTATCGTATTTGCAACTTCATGATTTTTTTGCAGTGCCATACTTGTAGGTACCTATCTATATAGGAAGGTAACATTTTTTATAGGCAGGTAGTCTAATTACTAACTACTATTGTGGGCCCAGGTATAGTAAGATGAGAATTTGGAAAAACGATGTGGAGAGGTCCCGGACGTAGGTACTCACTCATAATCAAGCAGTTTTTAAGGGCTGGAAGGCTACATTTCAGCCTGATGAGTCCTTCCTTGGCAGTTGCAGAATGATGCATGAACATTGATCAGTGTGTTACGGGGAACAATCTGGACGGGCAAGAATGCAGTTCAAACCAGGTAGGCTGCCATAGTGAACCTCTCTGGTTTGAGTTATGAAAGGAGTTATGTTATAAAAGGAGCTGTATTGAACGCTGCACGTCCTGTCCATTCCATTGATTCACTGCTCTTAGTGATTGATGTTCTTGCTGTTATTTTCTGAAATTGGACTGTCGTTTGGAAAAAGAAAAATAGAAAATATTTAACCAAAAAGCAAGACATTGGTGAAACATTGTTTCCTTGAGCAGGCTGCGTTCGTTTCCTCTGAATTCTTTTTATGTGTCTACGAAATCCTTCTGCGATCTCACTTACCTATAGTTGTTGGAAATAGAATTATTATAGTTGTTGGAAACAGTACCTATTATAACTCTTGCTGAATTGTTTTAACGATGAGGAACTCAATTGCTACAAAGTGTTCAACAAAGTCCTCGTTGATATGGAGCCGAATGAACAGGACGAAGAAACTGAAGGGAGATGTTCTTGATACCCAGCTGAGAAGATGCCTGACCATTTTCGACTTGACGTTGCTGGGGATTGGCCACATGGTCGGATCAGGCATTTACGTCATGACCGGCAGCGTTGTCAAGTACAAAGCTGGACCGTCAATCATAGTCTCCTACATCCTTGCTGGAATTGCGTCGCTTCTCACTGCCTTCTCATATGCTGAATTCGGTGCTCGTGTGCCAAAAGCTGGGTCCGCTTACGTCTACACTTATGTTACGGTGAGCGAATTCTGGGCCTTTGTCATCGGTTGGAACATTGTTCTTGAGCATCTAATCGGAAGTGCATCCGTAGCCTGATGGACGGCATGGAGTGGTTACCTCGATGATCTGATAGGCAATGCGATCAAGGTTCATGTCCGTGACCCATTGAGTTCCTTCGTTACACATGCCGATCCACTTGCTGCTATGATGTGCATTGTTTTCACCTTATTGGTCGGAGTCGGTGTCAAGGGCTCCACAAATGTCAACTCAGCCTTGACCATGCTAAACATGGCAGTCATGATATTCTGTATGGTTGGTGGGTTCTATTTCGCTGACACGAACAACTGGAGCGTCGGAGGTGGTTTTGCACCGTTTGGTTTTGCCGGTATTTTGGGAGCAGCAGGAACATTTTTCTATGCCTACGTTGGTTATGACAGCATCGCAACAGCAGGTGAAGAGGCCTTGAATCCTGCAAAGGCAATTCCTCGTGCTTCGTTGGTGTCTATGGCCGTCGTGTCGGTCGGTTATATCGGTGTATCTGCAGCTGTCACTCTGATGGTGCCCTACTACGATATCAACCCTGACGCTGCTCTTTCAAGAGCATTCACGTACAAAGGAGTTACTTGGGCACACTACTTGGTGTCAGTTGGTGCCCTCTGCGGAATGACCACATCGATGTTTGGTGGCCTGTTTGCCCTTCCACGATGCATATACGCCATGGCCGAAGACGGAATGTTGTTTGCATTTTTGGCAAAAATCCACAAGGGAACCCAGCTGCCACTCTACACCATTGCCATTGGGGGCATCTTTTGTGCAATTCTCGCATTTTGCTTTGACCTGACCGAGTTGGTGGAGTTCATGTCAATCGGTACACTTCTCGCCTACACTTTGGTCTCCGCCAGTGTTATTGTTCTCCGTTACACGCCGCCATCGAGGATTCTCCAAAGAAATTCACAAGAGGGAAAACTTGACAATTCTCTTGTTCAAGATCCGGAATACATGCGGGCAATACAAACAGCAGGAACCATCAAACCAGGGATGGCCAAACATCTGAACAGATACTTCGCCAGCTTCCAACCCGGTTACATTCCGTCATTTGTCATTTCCGTCTACACCTTCTTCACTCTGGTTCTTTGCGTCTATCTGAAATTCGCTTCGTCCATGATTGCCAACGGAACATGGGTCGCTATCCTCGTTCTTGTGCTTCTTGTGTTGTTTCTGATTGGTTGTGTTCGCCTTTTGGCGTCATATCACCAAAACACCTACGGCCTAAGGTTTCAGATGCCATGGGTCCCTGTGCTGCCAGCTGTCAACATATTCTTCAACCTTGGCCTTATGATGAGTCTTGAGCCGATGACCTGGGTCCGATTGATTGGATGGGTCGTTGTTGGTCTTCTACTGTATTTCTTCTACGGCATCACTCACAGCAAAGAGAACCAGTACGAGTCATTTCAACTCGGGTCGTATCGGCAATCGAAGAATACAGAGGATGATTCGCATATTGATTCGCCACCGTCGCAACTCAGGGATAATGTGTGATACGATTTTTGCTTTGGAATAAACTATTTAGCTCCGAAGGGGAAACCATAAGGACTCATGAAGATGTTTTAGGTCCTATAAGGGTTTTTAAATTTGTGATACACGCTGTCGTTTCAATTTTAATTTTTTATTGTTCGGCGCTCGTCTGTAGGTTTATGTATAGATTTATATAGATCTTGTGCTTTTGTTTGTGTTTTTGCCTTATATCGCGTGTAAATGTTTTTGCAGTTTTACCATATCATTCTCATGTGAATTTCAAAGAAAATGTCACTTTCGTAACAATCATCATTCGTATCCATGCTCAGTATTGCATTATTTTGAAAATTTTTCAATTAACATAACCAGGCTAATACCAATCTGAACAATAGACATCGGCCTACGATGGTGCGGCCACACAAGGCACTTTTGCTCCAGTATTGCTCATAAATGTCAGAAAATCAATGGCAAATGACTGTGTCTCACGCCAAATGCACATCACCATCATCTTGGGGCCAACGCCGAAAAACGTGAGAGCCAAAAGCGCAATTGTGGCTGTGCGTCAAGAAGATATTTTAGAATGTTATGCATTGTGTTCATGTTTAATAAAGTTCATTTCATTTTGAAAAAAGACATCGCGAGCGTTGTTTCTTTGTGACTCAATTCCTCAATGGTTTGGCTCCTGTGGGTCATACAGGCTGAAGCATGACAAAATGTTTTCGGGTAACAGCTTTTGTTAAATGTACTCGTTTTGATGTTGCGTATCTACCTACTTGATCTTCTTTGATTGCCACACTTAGCTTGCACATTGATTTTTGATTTTTAATCACCAAATCATTTTTGAGTTTTATTAAATTTAACCTTGGTTATACCTAGTTTATATTTCACAATTTTATTTAGATTGACCTTTCGATGTGAGGTCTCGCACTTGTTTTCGCTCACAGTTTGGCAAAGTTTCAAATCTCACATTTTCTTCATGTCTCTAAATATTGAAAGCAAGCACCCAATTGCAATAATTTATTTTTCACTACAGTCTATGCCATGAGAAATTGTTGGTATACCTACCATGTGCTTTCTCTGATTCAGATTCGGAAGTCACCTTGAGTGGTGGAGTGGAGGACAAGGGTCAGGATGGGTCTCCACCAGAATAAAAGTGGAGCTGCCAGCTCTCAATAGCATAAAATTGTATTCATGTCCTGGGCACCTTACGTACCCAGGTGGGTTCCAAAAATAAACTAGGTAAGAGACTAAACAAGGTTGTGAAAAAGTACATTGCCCCGGATTGTGTCCCAGAGGTGGGGAAGGGAACCTTGAAGCCCAGGGCCAGTAGGCTGCCATAGCCTGATGAGTCCTTCCTTGGCAGTCAGCAAAAATGCAGATAGGTATATGGACAGGAAAAACGTATGTAAGCTAAAAAGGAAAGGTACATCTCTAATTCAATTTCTCCTTCTTTTCCTTTCTTTTGTTTTTTGAAAGGAACCTTTGAAACTTACTGGTCCAAATTTGGATGCCAACCTGCAACATGTTTGTTAGGTAACTTGGTGCTTAACTGCTTAATCAAAATTCATTTATGAATGATCCTCTTGAGGAGCTTACTCAACTACTGATCAAGATGGTATAAATAAAATGGATGCCCCACTTGGGAGGCCTGTCAAATTCAACCTGTGGTTCGATATGTGTTTGCAATCGTTGGCTTCAAATGAAGAGGTTCGTGAATGTTATTCTCAATAACTTGCATGTTGGTTTCGTATATTTCCATGTACCTACCTACTAAAAAGATTGTTTCGATGGAGGATTTCAGGCTGCCAATGAATTACAGAAGATCTTTTCTGCCCCAATTCCAGGGGTCCGAGATTTTTTTACATTTCCTGTTGCATCTGTCAGTGTTCCATGGAATGAGAAAACACTTTCTTTAGTCCCAGTGGATGATCGTGAAATTATCTCCTATACAGGCATGCTTAAAAACGTTTCCAATGGACCTGATGCATTGCCTGCCAGAGCCATTAAACTTAATTCTCGACTGCTGGTGCCTTGGCTTGTCTTTCTTGCTAACCAAATGATCAGTCTGCGGTGTTTCCTCAAAATATGAAAGAATCTAACACGATTCCTATCTTCAAGAGTGGGGATCGTTTCAATCCAAGAAACTATCGCCCGATTGCATTACTGCCGGCCCTTAGCAAGATTTTTGAGAGGGTGATCTATGTTAGGCTTTCAAAGTTTTCCACTACGTGCAGTTTGATTTCCGAGCGGCAATTTGGATTTTTGACAGGGAAATCAACAATGGAAGCTTTATCCAGAATATGTGAGCATATTCGAATGGATGTAGATAAAGGTAAAATGTGTCTGGCTATATTAATTGATTTTTCTAAAGCTTTTGATAGTGTTAGCCACCAGACACTTCTTGCAAAGCTTTATAAGATGGGGATTCGTGGGGTTGCAGGCCAACTTATTGAGTCTTATCTGTCAGACAGAAGGACTAAAGTAAAATTGGATGCCGTAACCTCTGATGAGGTCATCACAAGATTGGGTGTACCTCAAGGTAGCATTCTTGGGCCTTTTTTGTTTAACTTATACCTCAAAGATCTACTTAGTGCATTTCCACTGGATGTTTTTGTAACTGCCTATGCAGACGACATAACTGTAATATTTCTGATTTTGATGATAAGTTACTTGTAGATAAAGCTAAAAATTGTATCAATACATGTCTAACTTGGTGTGGTTGCAACAGTATGGCTATCAATGTTAGCAAAACAAAATACCTGGTCTTTAACTCACGTCCGGATAATGCGTTACCACCTTTGAAAATTTGTGGCTCAAGGTTTGAAAGTGTGCCTGAAGCTAAACTTTTGGGGGTTTATTTTTCAGCCGATTTGCGATGGAAAAACCACGTGGAGTATCTAACTAAAAAGTTAATTTTTGGTTTATATGTTCTTCGACTTGGCAGATCAACACTGCCCGAATCATGTTTATTGCCACTTTTCCGTGTACACTTTGAATCCTATTTGAGATATGGAGCAGCAATCTGGGGTTCTGCTGCCGAAACTGTACTTTTACCAATCAACAAGCTCCACAAGAGAGCTGTTAGGCTCTTAGCTGGCCTCCCATTCCATTCTCCGACTCGGCAGGCTTTTCAAAGGTTGGGACTCCTAAATACGTAGGTATCAGATTATTTACTATCAGTTGTTGATCCAGGTCTTTTCTAATAAAAACTCTTTGAATCAACAGCATGGACCTATGTCTCGGTCCAGAGTCCCCCAGGAGAGTTCTTGCAGTCAAAGGATCCTCCGGTCGGATGTCAAAGGCACTTGGACTATATCCAGATTTAATACAAACGCTGGCAGATTTTCTATGGGAGTGTTGGGAGTTCGTCTTTGGAATCAACTCCCATTGCAATTACAGTTGTGCCCCACTAAAACACTTTTCAAGTCAAATCTGAAAAAAAATAATGGTTTCTGAGCAGTTGTACTTTGATTATCAAAAATTTTAGTTCCCAATTTCCCTTGACTGTTCCCTGGCTCATATGAATTTTATGGAAGCCATCCTGGCTTCTACGCATTTCCCCCTTTTGATAGGTAACCAACAAGTTCCCTTCTCAAGATTTGTGGTCCACTCTTTTCTTTTTTCATCTAATGTTACTGTTTTATACCCCTTTCTTGCAGGGCAGCTGCCGAGGCTCGCCTCGGCATGCTTCATGTTAATTTAGGGAATGCTTTTGCTTTGTCTAATTTTGGCTAATGCCATGAACTCGCATACAAACATGGTTTTTCTGCTGAGACGGCTTGCCTTTTGTTCAAGTTGATGCCAATCCGGCAATATTTATGTCAACAATGGATCATCACTCGATCTTCCTCATGGAGCCATACTCCAACGGTGGAGAGATGTGGTCCTGCCATTTTACCCGGTATTTTAAAAAACCAGGAATTTTATTTTACCTCGAATTGCGGGTATTGAAGTCGAACCGTTTTCATCGGAGAGATCTGGTCTGGGTAAAGTTGCAGGTAAAAGGACTCCACCGTCTACTTTACCCTGAATTACGGGTTTTTGCAGTTGGAGAGATCTGGTCCGAGCAAAATACCGGGTAAAATCATACTGCGCTGGTATTCGCGGATGGTTCGGTTTGACGTCATTGGCTTTGAACGACTAATTTTGATTGGCCACAGCGTTCGTAAGGCAAAGATGATGAAATCAGTAGAGGCTTTCGTTATTGCAAACTTGGCAACAGGAATTTAATTCTTGCACTGGAAAACGCAGACATGAGTGTGGTCAGGAAGCGATAACGCTTGCAAGGAGATCGGCTGACTGTAAACTTCCGTCATTGAAAACAATCAAGAGTTTGGTCCAGCCGCAGGCAATTTTGAATTCAATGTAATTCAGAGCAAAAAATAGGTTCTTATCAAATCAGAATTGGTGTAGAGACACAGGTGCCATTCAAGAAAAAATTTCACCAGGGAATAAATAATTGCCAACGGTCGCCTCTTGGACCTGTGGGCATGGCCAATGCCGCATCGGCCAACGGGTTTCAGGACGGGGTTTTGGGACAGATTCCCGATTAAGCTAAGGATCGAAAATTTTCGGTAAATTTTCCGAAGAAAGCGGACCATGAGCGTCAGCAGTCAACCTGAAAAATTGTTGACATGTTCTTGCCGACGGCATGCCGGCAGTTGTTCGAAAGCTTTAACCATGAGGATGTCTTCGCCATGTGGGGCACTTTTCATTTTCCCCAAAGGAAAAAAGACGAGACGTGTTGGGGGACATTTACCAGCGGTGTGGGATTTCTCCCCCTGGATTGGGCTTGCGAACATGAGGCCAATCAAAGCTGAAAAATATGTAGGGTACTGTGGGGGTGTTTGGTTGAGTTCAGCTGGCTGAATTAAAAAAAAAATAAACCCGTTGTTTATCTTGCGGGTGATTTTCAGGGCTTACGATGGCCAATCCTCCAATCCGGATAATATTTGCGACCTCCTCTCCTCGGAAGAGAAGGCAGCCTGGTCCAAGAATTGAAAAAAGCGGGCAAGCAGTGAAAAGGATTGGCCAGAGAAGTGTCAACGCTGCCAGAAACACGTTTTACCCAGGCATTGTCGCGGGTAAAAATTGACTGAATATTACCCGCAATTGCGGGTAAAATCAAAGCATTTCACCTTCGGGTTTTGTGAAAAATGAGCACATCTCTCTGATTCAAATTATACCGGGTAAAAGCCATACCTGGTATTTTGTCTTTCCCGGAATGGCAAACACCGGGTAAAATGTAGACCAGATCTCACCGAACACCCTCGACTCTCGCACTTTACCCGCAATTGCGGGTATACCCAGGACCACATCTCTCCACTGCAAATCAACAATATTTTCGATCTGGACAACTGTTACGGCAACATTCATTTGTATCCCGTGGCAACATACCGATGCGTTCCTTGGTGAGTTGCTCTGCATGAAATTGGGGTTAAATGTTTAAAAAACTATTTTGTTTGCTTTACCTACTCTTTATTGTTGAATGAAATAAAAATAATTGTTTGGCTTTGCAATCAAATATGAACCAAAAAAAAAAAACAATGGGGCAAAACAATTGAAATTAATAAATTTTATTCAAGCCCCCCAGTAAAAAATTGTTCTTCCTGTACTTTAATGTTTTTTGCTTTTGCTGGCTTGCCAAAGGAGAATTAAATAGAATAGAATAGAATGATTGATCTTTAGAGCAGGGCAGGAGCACTAGAGATTTTTTTTTACGAGATGAACCATTTGCAATGAGGTATTTTGGGTTTTGTCCAAATGGAATTTGAATTTGGTTCCTTGATCAACAGATGGCCAGCACCAAGGACATTTCAGAAAAAATACCGAGCGCTGGGACTCGAACCTGCGACACGCCTTATGCAAAATCCATCACCACCAGTGCCTCAACCATTGAGCATTGAGCTTCGACGGCTTTTCGGTTTTTTGTGTACTGAAAATTGCACTTTGACAAGTTCAAGAGCGATGAGAAAGAAATCGCTATCACGTCCGCCAAGTTGTTGCTCACGTTGCATCACAAAAAACGCAAATTTTACATCAATTAGGTAATTGTTTATGCCTTTTGGGCCCAAATTCAGCCAGTTGCCCTCTTTCCGCGTAGTTTTTGTCATGTCAAGCCAACGTAAAAAGAAACTGATGACTCGAAAATGTACAGATAACATGTGCCTGCGACTGAATTTGAGGACACATGACCTGACCACAAACTGCAGAGAAAAAAAAAACCGCTTTGTGATTTTTGCCAACTTTACACGGAGTGGAGTAGGCCCAGGTCATCTTTGCTAACGTTCTCTTTCTACTTGGTGGCTTTGCCGCAAGATGACACCATTGAGCCCGTTACGAAAAAAGTGGAGGGGCCAAATCAAATGGTTGATCTCGTTGTTTCATGTTTCACAAGTGGATAGCGACTGCCGACTATAGAAATACTCCCCATCCATGGCTGCACTGCAAATATCAATATTTTGTTTGAGTTTAGGTAAGGGAAGGTTTGGTTAGGAAAGGTTAGGTTAGGTTAGAATAATGCAGGCACTCTAACAAACCATAAGCAAAACACAATTTATTTGCAGCCAATTGGCAGGAAAACAGAGTTGCGATGACGGAGTATACCTACAGTCGCTATCCTCTGGTGATGTTTCTGAGGAGCACCTGGAGGGATAGCAATGAGCACTGCGCAGTGCTTCTCCATTTTCCATTTTCATGCTGCCTTGGCTCAACCATCGTGGTTTGTGTGGCCATTGGCAAAGAAATGCTTTTTAGGGATATTTCAAGGATCGTTCGATGTTCGAGTGTTGACCTAGGCCTATCGATGCGATAGTGGAATAAGTAGGCCTACCTATGTCTTGGACCTTGGTTATCCTTCCGTTTGAATTGAATAATTGCATTGTTGATTCGTTGAGCATCCCCTGCATGAAAAAGTGGTTAGGGGCTTGCTGGTGGGCCTAGTGACTTAGTGAGTGGGTAATGGTGACTGGTCTCATCCCTCCTTCATCTTCTGCCTGAGTTCCCTTTGGTTCAGGGGAAGGCCGGACGCTGGAGTGTCGACTTTCCTGTCTTGTCTTTTTTTTTGGTTTTTTTTCTTCAATTTTTTTTTAATTTTTCTTCACTGTTTCACTTTGTGCTGACTTTTGCTCTTGGCAATTCGTGAATATTGGTGTTCCTGGTCGTGATGATTTATGCGTGAATCTTTCTGTGTTGTTGTGTTGTGCAGGCAGGCACTACACAACAACGCAGCCACCCACCAAAGGACTCGCCATGCAAAGCAGTGCATGCACAATACCTACTCATATGGGGAAGAAACAGATGCATCAGCATTCAGCAAGGTGATCAGCATTGTCAAGTGCAGTGCACATCACATGTGTCCTGTCCTCATTTTGAAATTTCAAATGGGAAGGTAGGTAGGTAGGTTACCTACCTACCTACCTCGGTGGGTTCAAAACCATGGACTGGTTGCTGCCCACAAATCCACAACATTCATCCCAAATGATTTGGGTCACACCAACCAAGAACGAACAAACTGACCATCAAGGTGCGCATTTTTTTTATTTTGGCCATTTGTGAATATGGATTATTTCTCGAATATTTCGAAGAGTTCGACAGCTTTTTTCCCTCAAATTGCATACGAACACCTCATTTTGAAATATTCGCGAATACGAATAGGTAGTCTCGAAAGATGCCAAATCCCACAATTTGAGGTCAAATTATTTGCGGAGCCCGACTTTGCAGGTTGCAAAAAGTCTCGAGCAATGCTCCCTCCCGTGGGACGGGTGGGAGCTGACCGGGATCGAAATGGGCTGGTGAAAAAAAAGCTTTTCGATTTTACCAAGGATCAATAGAAATGGGTAGGCACGAGCAGAAAAAAGGTTTTCATTTTCGACGAGGATCGAAATGGGCTGGCGAGCAAAAAAAAAAGCTTTTCGTTCAAAATATGATCAGGCTCGAAAAACAGTGCTCCAGGGCTCCAAACGACTTTTTAGTTTTTGCAGCCCTGGGTATCCAGTTGTCTGTCAGTGTTTTTGGTAGGGGCCACCCATAATACTTACTGTGAATTTCATGTAGCCACCTAATAGTTGCTTCTTTTCTTACCCGTTTTATCATAGGCATGGACAGCAAAACTTGTTGCACAAATTGTCAGGCACTGATTTCAAATATTGTGATTAAATGTGCCGTTTGTGTTGATTTTTATCTCTGCTTGCCTGTAAGTTGTTTTTCTTTGCCTACGAAGGGATTTAATTTTAGTAGTGGACTTAATTTTAGGCTAACAGAAAATATTTTGCCCCAGTTTTTGCATTTCAGCATGATAAACTGCAGGAATACCTACATGTAGGGGCCTAATTCTGTTGAATAGGTAGGTACCTCATAAAGAAAACCTAAAAAAGTCATTGCATCGGAAATAAGAACAACACAGAATGGAGCCAGGCAAAAAAAATAGGTCGGGAAAATAGAACCTTGTAATTTTAATTTAAATAGGTATGTGGGGTCAGCAGCCAACAGCAAAAAGTTGTGCTACTCCTCATCTCCACTATGATGCGGCCTTAAAGGAGGCAAGAAAAAAAAAACTAGGTGAGTGAGTCGGATTGCAGAGAAAAGAAAACGACATCGCGCGTTTGTAACTGGGTCAACATTGCTGCACTCAGTGACGTTGAATTGACATTGATGAAGTGTCTAAACTCAAAACTGGGCACAAATGAAACGACCAATCCAAAAAAAACTTGTTGAATACTGTGCTTCATTCTTTCTATCTTCAAAATTGTAGAGCCAACATCGATTCCTTTTATTTACGCAGCCTGTTAATGGTCAGAGAGGCATGTCTTGTAAATTACCTTGCCTGGTCTTTGCGACACTTGGATTCAGAAGAACAGTCAGTTAATGATTTTTTGTCAGCTAATTTGTTGTTGTTTGTTTGTTGGAGTTAGGCCTACGGCAGTTAAGAAGACCTGCTATGATTTTGTTGACAATGATTTCTTTCTTACTCGTCTGGTTTAATCTTCAAGTCTTCGCAAACTTAGATGAATGACAGACTTGAGGAAGGAACTGCTTTCTGCATTCCGTGTGACTTATTTATTCGTTTTTTTTTTCTTTTCATGCAGTGCTATGCGTATGGAGCTGAGATTGGAAGTCACCAGTCCCATCACGATTACCATCTCTACGTAAGTTCAAACAAGTACCTAGCATAGAGGCCTACTGAGTTTTGTTCCTGCCGTTCCATTTCTAACTTTGGTTAGGACTATCGCCAAATAATTTCGTCCATCAATGTATTCCAACCAGATTGCTTTTCTGACTTCAACGTTCCCATTTTTCCGTTAAGGCAAACATTTCTTGGCTTTGAAGTTTTTCATAAACAAACCATAGGCCTAAGGATTTGGTTCTTGTAGGTAGGTACTAGAGTCCTGCACGGGTAGAGTTTTCAATACCCATACCCAACCCATACCCGTGAAGGTGATACCCGTACCCACCCATACCCATAATTTTTTGGATTTTTTTACCCGTACCCACCCGTACCCGTGGCCGCGATACCCAAACCCAACCCATACCCATGAGAAAAATACCCGTACCCACCTATACCCGTGAAAATTTCATACCTGTACCCAACCCAATCCCACGAGACCTGGATGCTGATGATTAGGCATAAGGACTGGGTGCAAGTGGGGCTGTTTATGTTGCGAAAAGCTTGAAATTCTCACGTGCATCACCAGTGGGTGAAGATGTCACAGAGCAATGAACCGGACACGCTCGGATTTTGGTTTTCGGCACGATATCCCGAATTCCGGAATTTCGGAAAAAATGCCAACACCACACCTTCCGGAATTTGTTCTCATAAAACGCAAGTGATTTGCATCAACAATATTTTTGGTTCTCAGCACTTTGCAGATCGCAAAACTCCACTTCCAGATCAAAAGAACACGGAACAAATCCCGAAATTGGAAACCTTTTCCGAGATCCGCCATTTCTTTCAAAAACACGAGACAAGAAAACACGTCAAACACATGCCGAACGTTTGTTTTCGAAACCTGCCGAAATCGCAATTCGCAGGAGCACTGACGGAAGTTTTTTTCTTGCAGATGCTCTTCAAGAACATTTGATCAAAGGCAGACGAAAGCGAATTTCGGCAGGTGCATCCGTGGTCTGGTGGTCAAGGCATTGGACTGCATATCCGACGCATGGGGATCGATTCCATTTGGTGTCAGATTTTTTTTTTCAGATTTTTGCGGCTGGGGGACTTTTTGCATTTTTGTTGCTGGGGGGACACCAGGCGATGGGCGTAAACCCAGAGTGGGTCAAGGTGGGGTAGGAAAGGTTAGGTCAGGTTGAAATAGCTTTAAATTCTTTTGCTAGTAGTGTATTAAATGAAGCTTTTGTTGCAATAACGTCACTGCAACCTGCGATTTCGGTAGGTTTCGAAAATACGCGTGCCGAACTGGCAATGATATCGCAATTCGCACTCTGACGGACAAGCCGCAACTTTTGAAACACCAACTGAACGAAACTTCATGAAACGAAAACGAGATGGCAGCCGCATCCCTCACGCATATTTTTTTCCCAATCCACTTCCGCATACGCGTCTCATTGGCTGTTGGGAATTCCAGCCAATTTCAACATCCAATTTTCAAAACCTGACTTAACCAAACCTAACCTGACCTAACCTAACCCTGTTGCGACCCTAGAAAGAGTTGCGAAGCGGTGGCAAACATGCCAAATGGAAAAAAGCGGTGGCAATGCAAAAATCCCAAAATTGATGACGTCAAACATTCAGATGACGTGATTGGCTGTTGCGAGCTCCTGGTTCGCGGAAGTGGATTGGGAAAAAAAATATGCATCCTCACAGACGAAACCAATGCACCAATCCCAGGGTGCCAGCTCGAAGCCTCATATAATTCGTCGGGAAGCGGCAGTGTCGCGTGTCGGATTTTTGCCGACAGTCGAAACATTCCAAACCGCCGAAGTCCGACTGAACTTCGAACGAAAGCACTCAACTCGAGGTGCCTTTTTTTGGCAAAAGTTTAACATTTTTGCAACGTTACACGGCTTGTTGATCTCTCAGAAATTTTTCCAATGCATTTCTGCTGGCCGAGACTCGGGAGAAAGTCGCCTAAAATGACTTTCATATCTCTGAGCAACTTTATTTCTATTTTATTGCAGACTGTGGGCGGAGCTCTGACAATTCCGTAAATTGAACCAATGAAAATTACGATGAGGTTTGTGATGCGTGGAAATGAAATCAGGCGGAAAAATGTGGGTGGGCGTTGTGTGGGGTGAGCCTATCATACAATAATTTTAAAAACGGACGTTCCGCTCGGATCGCGAAAAGTTCACAAAACCTTTGAAATGACCGCACATTTTCATTGACAGGCGAGGATAGGCCTCACCAATTTCTGCCGCTGACCTCAAGTTCTGCTCAAGCCCAAAAATTCGAATCATTTTTCATTGGTTCAATTCACGAAACCTTGTCGAAGCTCTGCGCTCAGACTGTACTTTGCAAGACGCATCAACACGAAAGAAGCGTATATGAGCTTTGCTTATGCCAGCATTGGAATGAAAAAAATGGTCCCGAAAGCGAAATTCAACACAAAGTGTCGAGCAGCTTTGAAAACCAAACATTTCTGAAAAAAGGCGCCTTCGATCGAACGAAAGTTGAATCGAAATTGCGGCTTCTCTCTCACAAAAAATGTTTGCGATTGAAGCGTTTTTTTTTTATTTTGTTTAATTTTTTTGCGGGCGTCGCGGCACAATTTTTTTTGTCCCCCAGAAATTTTTTTACCCATTTACCCAAGCCCGTTCTGCCCTCCAACACCCATACCCAACCCGTACCCGTGAGTCCTTACCCGTACCCAACCCACACTCGCACAGGATTGCCCCGTATCCGTCCATACCCACCCGTCATCCTTAAAAGCTTACCCATACCATACCTGCGGGTCCCCGCGGGTACCCACGGGTACCCGTGGGTACGCACCCGCGGTTGCAGGCCTCTAGTAGGTACCTACCGAATCAGTTGTTGAAGCTCGATATCCCCATTTGAATGCAAGGCCCATTATTTTTTTCTAGGTACTGGTCCAAATTCCATACCAAGTTGGTTTGATAGGTACTAGGTGGGTACCCTTGCCAGTCTGTTTCGGTGACAGAAGTACAAGTAAGTGAGTGCCAATCTTATGTGCTTAATTTCTCACTTTCCAGGATGGTAGCGCATTTTCCCTGGACCAGCTTTATGGTGGAATCAAGTCTCGCACTCTGCCTCAACCAGAGCCAAAATCTTCTTGGCAACCAAATGAGGAAATTTTACTGCTCAACGCCATGGAGCAGTTTGGATATGGAAACTGGGAAGATATAGCAAAGCATATTGAGACAAAAAGTCCGGAGGGTGAGTGTTCTTGCCACTTCATACGAACTATCTGTACCAAATGGGTCATTTGAAATGGCCTTCCCTGAGAAAAATTTTTTCAGATGGATTTTTTATTTCATATTTGAGCAGGCCGTATAGAAATTTTTGCAACAACAGGAATTTGT
Source organism: Sinentomon sp. SZTP_YWyxl (assembly GCA_030068105.1). NCBI lineage: Eukaryota > Metazoa > Arthropoda > Protura > Sinentomata > Sinentomidae > Sinentomon > Sinentomon sp. SZTP_YWyxl. The sequence goes on from JASGXE010005425.1 coordinate 16,598, forward strand.
ACCAATGATAACAGGTAAAAGGTAACAGAATAACAGGAAAAATGCAATTTCAACCAACCCTGTTACAATCCCGAGATCACGACTCGCATCCAACGATATTTGAAAGACAAAACCAATTCCATTCCAATGTGGCAGAGATGAGGAAGAGACAAGATTTCACACCGAACAAGAGGTTATGCCATGCCGATTAAGCATTGTGATAAAAACAATTAAAAATTCCACGATTCCGTGATGTTCACTTTAAATGTTGCCATCAATTATTCTCTTGGGATAGCCTGAGATTTTATGTAAACCGATTTCATGTAATCAGATGTCATTCAGACCAAAAGATTCCGCGAGGAACCAAGAGTCAATGCGAGTAAGTTGGGACACTTTTGGGCAATTTTGGACATGTTCATTTAGGCCTATCATTTTTTAATACAAAAATAAGTATTTTTTATTAGAATAGGCTTATGCTTACCCAGGTTGGCCTTTTTTCTGTAGGTGGTACCTAGCTTAGTCACTCACTGGTACCTACCGCAGGAACCTCTGACCTTGGTTGCAGATGGTTTCTGCCTTGAGTGTCTTTATTGGAGCCATGTGTGGTCTTTATTGTGAGCGTTCGGGGTTTTTTTTTTGTATTTTTACAAAAAGTTTGCGATACCACAGGTTTGAAGTTCTGGGATTCCATTGAATTTTGATTGCACCTAAAGATGTAAAATATAGGTAGTAGCTTTTCCAGATTGCTACCTGTTGTTTTTGTGCATTCCAGACTTTTGGCAAGGAGTTCGTTTGTTTCAGTCTTTCAATCTTTCCATTTATTTTTCTGCAGAGTCTAAAGACCATTTTATCTGCCACTACATAACTGGAACGATCGGTCGATTGACATTGCCGGCAGAAGATCGACGACCAAGCCTAATTGACCACACCACCGAGTCGAGCGATGCCAACCCTCTTCTGCTGTCGCCAAGCATGAGCACGGGATTTCCACCACTCAGCATCAGTGTCGATGAGTCGTTGCAGTTGGGATATTTGCCAAATCGGGATGACTTTGAGAAGGAATTTGACAACGGTGCTGAGACGTTGGTCTCCAGCCTGCTTTTCAATAGCACAGAAGATGAAGACATTGATATTGGTTGGTGAATTTGTTTTTTTTTTATCGATCCTATATCCAATGTGTCTCAATAAAATCCAACAGTTGTGATGCCAACGGTTTTCCAAGCCTATGATTTTATGTTGGATTTGATACTTTCGTCCATTTTAGATCATTTTGGTGCAACATTTTTTCGTAAAAGCAAATGAGCCTCAAAATTATTGGTAAGTCCTTTCACCAGAATAATTAAAGTGATCAAACATTGCATTTCAGGCCATTTTGGACCATTTTAGGTCAACACTCTTATTCCCGCGAACCCAGGTAAATTAAAAATTGGCCAAAATGATCTGAATGGCCTGATACATGGAACAACCAAAAAATCACTTCGAATTTGAAAAATTGTTACTGAGGGCAACTAGGTAGGTTTTTTCTCGGTCAACATGTTTATGAGTCCAACAATTTTTCAGACGTTTTCTAGAAAAGAAGACAACTTTACACCATCTCGTCATGGGTTTGAAATTCTGCAATTTCTGTGACATGACTTTTATGCTCAACGGAGGCTTTTATGCAAAGGTTTTTTTTTTGGGAGGTGGACTTTTGCCAATTGGCCCATTTCTTGCCTGGATGAGCAAGAGGTGACTTTGAGAAGGGGATCTAGTTCTGGGAAAGTTTGAACCGAAGGATAAGTTTCACCTACTTTTGAAATTTGGCACAAGTACCTTGGTGGGTATACCTATGTGTTTTGGTGACATGCCTCAATGTTGCAAGTTGTAGTTTTGATATCTCAATCTTAAATTTATGTAGTGGATTTTTGTTTGGAACCTGTATCAGTTTGCATGTTCTTGGGAAGCGTTTTTGCATGGGTGGCCCAAAATGGCAATTTGAAGACTTGTAATGAAGATCAGCTCACAGTTACCTGCAGAAAATCAGCGAAAGTGGGCTGTAATCTGGCTTTGTAGGTACCTAATCGTGTTCGCCACAAAAGTTTTCTTTAGGTTGGCAATTTTCAACCTTAAGTTGACAATGAAAAAGCCAAAAACTGGTCAGTCCTCATGTCAAGTTTTACTGGGGTAACAAAAATTGACATGCATGGCACAGTCCTTGTCCTAGAATAATTTTTGCTATTCCTGTTCACTTTGCAATTATTCCTGTTCATTTCCTTATTGTTTTTCCCTGTCATCTTAATCTTTCACTGCTTTGTGCAGATTTGTATCTGTTGGATTTTTTTACGTCCGTCCACTGAACTTGCGGAATATGCCAATCCAAACTTTTCAAAATATTATGTGACAGATTTTATGGCTAGGCCAAATAGGTACCTACCTACCTAGCTAAGCCTGCCAATCATGTTTAAGATTTTGCGATGGGCGTAGGAAATTTAGCTAAGCCCGACAATGTTTCCTTCTTGCAGCATTGAAGCTGACGCACGTGGACATGTACGTGAGAAGGCTTCGTGAGAGAACCCGGATGAAGCGTGTCGTCCGTGATTATCAGCTGATATCTGCTTTCTTTGCCAAAGAGAGGGACCTTCAGATTGAACAGGAGAAGGGTACTAAATTTGACAAGGAGAAGGAGAAGTTTGGACCTGCTCAGCCTTACAAGAGGAAGATGGCCAGAGAGAAAAGGTTAGTGCTTTTTTTAAAGTGTTTTGTGGGACTGAGTGTGGTCAGTTATCAGTCGTGAATTGTTGAACCCCACAGAAGTGCATGACCATGGCTTTTTTCTCCGTAGGCCTAATTTTGGACTTGTGGTAGGCTTAAATGTTTTTTTTTATGATTAGATGATTGATTCGCTGTTTCTTTTCTCCACAATTTACGTGGGGACATCAATTCCGGATCGACACTAATCCGAGGCTGTAGATTAAATGAGGTGCTAGCCCGTTTCTTGGATGAAGTGGTATTGGTAATTTCAGCGAGCGAAAATGCGGCTTCAAAACAAAATGACAGCTCAACCTGACCAAATCCAACCTAACCTAACCCAACCAAACCTCACCTCAAGCTGACTTGCCATGACCTGACCTGAGCTTTCATTGCATTAACCACTCAACGACGCATCACCGATCAAATCGGAGTTCAAGGTGCAAGTGTTTTCCGCCGCCACTTCGATCTGATCGGTAAACACAAACACCTCACGACTGCCGCTCAACCGATCTGATCGGAAATGGAGATGCCTGCGGAAAAGCGTTTTTCTTTGATATTTGCGGCAGAAACGCGGGGCGCATTTTAAATTATTCGATTTCGGCGGTCTTTTCCGACTTCAAAACTTTTTGTTTGACGGAAATCTGGCAACGTCGCTCGGAGAAATGTGAATCTGAAATTGTGCGAATCAGCTGGGACCGCGATGTGCCACCACCTCGTGTTTTCGGCCATTTTGCTTTCTTTTGTTTACGATTTTCCACTAGTGTGATGCATTTTGGAATTGTTGCTGGGAATTTTGTGGGATTTTTTGCGTTGAATTCTTGAACTGAGGTGCTTCTGTGGGATTTTATTGGGCTTCAAACTGTCTTGCCGAGCGCAACACTTTTCTAATTTTTTATTGCGGCAAGTTGTCACGAAATTCTGTGTGTTTATCGCTGCGTGTCATGCGGTTTTTTCGTTGCGCTTATAAAGGCTTTGAGTGGTTGAAAGCGCAAACTCTGATGCTGTAATCACCATTACCATGTCCATCCAAGAAACCGGAATCCAAGAATCTAGACACCACGATTAAATTTTTGCCATTAACGCTAATCCGAGGCTGCGGATTAAATTTTTGCCATTCATTTCAATGGAAAAAAAATTAATCTGCATCCTCGGATTAGTGTTAATCCGGAGTCGATGTCCCCACAGTTAGACAGGCAATAAATGTTTTTATCTGACCGGATGACTCACTGCTGTTTTTCTCCATGAATGCATAACCAAGGGATTTTCTCACAATTTGGACTGCGATAAAAGTTTTTATCTGACCAGATGATTCTCCGTTGTTTTTCTCCACACTTTAGACTGGTGATAAGTGTTTTTTTGTCTGACTAGATCATTCATTCACTGTTGTTTTTCTCCATGAATGCATTTCCATGGTTTTTCTCCAAAATTTGGGACTGGCGATAAATGTTTTTTTTTTGACCAGATGATTACCTAACTGTCGGTTTTCTCCACAATTTAGGCTGGCGATAATTTTTTTGCTGACCTGATGACTCGCTGTTGTGTGACTGTAGGTTATGATCAATTATTGCTTCATTATGGAATGCGAGTGGGCTTCGGCCCCTATGGCCCTTGGCCGCCAACCTGATGGACTCACTGTTGTGTCTCTGTCTGACCCTGTCTGGGCTGCACCCCGAGCAGCGGCCCTCATTATTTTTTTATCTATATTATCCAATTCAGTTTTTCAGAACGACAATCCAATTTGCAGAAATTGGCACAAGAGATTTGAATTTTAATTTCAACTAACCTTGCAACAATTCGAAAATCACTGATGCCCACATCCAGTGGTTGTAAGGCCTTTACGTGCCCTTCAATAGCTTTTTGCCTTGTGAACATTCATCCAGGGTGTCTGCCGACTTCGAAGATCTGGAATTGTCGGGGAATATTTGGGAAATTACTCTTTTTCAAGCAACTACCTTCCTTATGCTTTTGTTACTTTAGAACAGGGTTTGACTGGATTTCTTAATCTTCTTTTTCTTCTTCGTATTGTTGTGTCAAGGTTAGGCCACACTTGGGCATATAAAACAAAGCCATGTTGCAGGCCTTGTTTTTCCAGGTTCTTTTTAAACATTTATTCTGGCTATGAAACATAATGAGAGATGGAGGGCAATGAGAACCCATAATGTCTGGAATATTTGGAATTTCCATCTGGAAAACGTGGAAAAGTCAGGGAAAATAGTCTCTTTCCGGCTGCAGACCCCCTGTCATCATTGGGAATCACATTTCTTGATCCGTTTTGGTTTTCATTGCCAATAAAAGTTTTCCGGGAACGTCTGTCGTGAGGCCAGTTGTTCGTCCCATTCGGCAAAGGTACATTTTCCAACGCTTGGTTCTCTTCACTCTTGAATTTGACAGCACCACTTGCTCTTCAAACAGCTCACCTTCTGTTTTGTTTGTTTTATAATGATTTTAGGGAACTTGTTTGTTTTATAATGATTTTAGGGAACTGAAAGAAAGGCTGAGGAAGTTCTGCCAGTTCCAGACGTCAGTTCAGCACGAACAGTTCATCACAAACCTGAAAAGGGAACATGATCTCAGAATAAGGATCAAGGAGCTGACAAAGTACAGGAAACAGGGTCTGACGAGGCACGACGAGTGCGTCCAGTACGAACGTGCCAAGCTTGTACGGGAGGCGAAGAGAGGTCAATGCAGGAAAACGGTAAGTTTTTCACTTCTCCAATCTTTGCAGAAAACTTGTTGGCAAAATTGAGAAAATGTTCTCTTGGAAGCTTTCAGAGGGCACCGTAATGGGTAACAGTTTCGAATACCTGCCTGCATGTGGACTGGACGAGTTTTCATTCTTGCTCCGTGATTGCTTTATGTTGTTTTTAATTTAAGCTAACTTGACCCGCACCTAACCTCGCGTATTCTAACAAAGTCTGTGAAGAATTGGTTGGGATACGTGAGGTTATGTTAGGGTCAAGTTAGCATAAATTAAATAAAACGTCACAGTGCAAGAATGAAGTTATTTCGGCACGAGCACCACGAACGGGTATATCATAGAACATAATTAAAAGTACTTACAGCCAAACCGTTCGTAAAAGTTTGAGTCAGCGACGTTTCGCCCCCTCAACGTGGGGCTTCCTCAGGCTGCACCGGTTGCGCACTCGCCGGTGCAGCCTGAGGAAGCCCCACGTTGAGGGGGCGAAACGTCGCTGACTCAAACTTTTACGAACGGTTTGGCTGTAAGTACTTTTAATTATGTTCTGTGCAAGAATGAAGACTCGTCCAGACTACATGGAGGCAGGTATTCGAAACTGTTACCCCGTAATGTCTACAACACTGATCAAGAAGGCTGCCAGTCAACAGGACACATCCAAAATTTGGATTTCAGAATGTCATTTCAGAATGTCAGATTTCAGAATCCCAAATATCCCGAAATTCGGAATTTTAAATTCTCTGCAAATACTTCTTTCCAGAATTAATTTTGTGAAAAAGCAAAGAATTTGCATTATTTTGGCAGAGATCTGTTGTTGTTGATGTGTTTGTCTTTGTCAACAACATTTTCTGTTTGCGACACTCTTCCACTTTGCAAAACGTTGTTGGATTCTCGAAGAATTTCCAGAATTCGGGGGTGGGCAGGGGGCAAATGCTCTCCCCTGCACCCCCAAATGGCACTCCTGGACTGGACGCCTTTGCAGAGGGTCCAATACCCCATTTACACCGGAAAAAGCAGTGGCTACTTTGACCAAGTCGCAAATTTTGAAGTACCTGCAGGCTTTCATGAAAAGTCAGTGTGCAAAATAAATTTTTCTGCGTAAAAGCTAAATTTT